>QXVZ01017920.1:0-24915 GCA_008931825.1 Phallusia fumigata | reverse complement strand
CTGGAGATATTACCAGTGGGTGTTTGTGTCTGCTGTTTGTAGCGGAAATTCGAAAATTTATTGTGCCGACTGCTGTGCCTTATTCGCACTGCAACTTGCATGTGTAAAAGGTCATTACCTTCACTAGCCAACAGAAAGTGTTCCACAAAGTTGCACCCAAATTTAGAATTACCGTTTGCTTAGTTGTAGCCCAAACAAATATGTCATAAATTTTTAAGAGACAACCTGCGGGAAATATTCTGGTGCCAAAAGAATCCCCATAGTGACAATTTTATTGCACTGTCGTTCGATCACAAAATACCCCAAAATGCTAGCTGTGAACAGTTCCAACAAAGCATTGGTTTTGCGTTGGTCTTTTTCAAAATCATACCATTCATCACGTACCGTGCTACAGCATATTTAAAACTTGCTGTTTATCGTTAGAGCGCGTCTTCCTTGCGCCGCGCCGCATTGATCCAGCAAAACCGGCCTGAAGCCGTTCCATGGCTCAGCACCCCTGTCCCCGGAATGCGGACCATAGAAATATACGACATGTATCGTCGTGCGGCGCTCGATCAAAAAAACACAAACGTATATCATGTAAAGTCTGGACTGCTCCCGAAATACATGGGCTATGTTCCAGGTAAGACTCAATTCATTTACAATTGTTGGAGTTTGAATTTTGCTTACAATGGGTTTGGATTGGCTATGACATTTAACAAAACGATGTAAACATTTGATAGGGCGGTGTCGTCGTTTTTTAAACCTTAATGCTGATTGTGCGGTCTCGGTAACCTTTTAGGTTTCGTAGTCCAACATTTTAGCAAGATATTTGTCCTATTAAAGGTATACCCATTGGCGATTAAGTTCTTTCTAATTTACATTTTTGCACGCAACAAATTTTACTGGCAGGCAGTTTTACCACATTTTCCCAAGCGCTACTTCTTTCTTTAGGTCTGAAGTTCCGATACGGCTCAACGTTCGGCATGTTGACTTACAACGCGAAAGAAGTCGGAGTGGGGCGAAGCGCGACCTGGGGAGGGGCGGTGTCGCTTTTCTGACGCGGCCCGCGACCATCTTTGGCCCCGCGCGCGCCCACAAACGTCACCAGGAGCCGGGACCCGACGGCTCGTTTTCTATGCCGTCCAGTGTCCGGTTACAAATACATTGACACGCATAATGCCCCCCTGTGGGTGACGAGCCCATAGCACTGTTTTCGTGTTGCAGCGGTAGGAACGCGATACGCCGTGGTCACAAACTTACAAACTGTTTCTATTCTCTGCCCGCAACCGCCCGTGATGGGTCACGTGACTGCGTATGGTAAACGCACCTTTGTGGGTCTCGCGGTAATTGGAGCGTTCAATGTTCTGTTGTTTGCGGGGGTGCATGGGTCGTGGTACCGCGATTTTGTGTTATCTGCCTAGCTGTCACCGACTTGATTGAAGAACAATAGGATTTACGGCAAAATGTATAAGCAAGTGATCAAGATGTATGCTTAGTGGCACAAAATGACATGAAATTGTTGTAGGAAAATTGTCTCTTTTTTATTTTAATGAGTTGCGGAAACTTTTGTGCAAGATTTTTACAATTTTAAAGGCGCTGAAAGTCTTTGCATAGGCCTACTACTATTTCCCCATCCTCGACCTCAATGACCCACCGTTCACTTGTAGAGGTGGCTGAGCGGAGCTTCTATAGCACTACATCCTTGCTTGCCTCGAGAGTCCCAAATGGGCTTCGATCTAAATACCCGTAATTTGTGCAAAAATAATCTTTATTGGCAACCAGAATTGCATAGTGTCGTCCGTACAACAAACATGGCGTTTGTTATACTTTTGGGGGTGGTTGGTAGGGAATGTTATCGCTTGCCGCGTTTTCCGAAAGCCTTTCTGGTCCCTCCGGCGCCACCAAACGGTCTTTTGGATTTAAATTTTCCTTTTTCAGTCGTCTTTTTCTCGTCCGTGTCGAAACCAGACGCGTCGAATTTCTTGTGCAGAAAATCGTGAAGCTGAAAAAATATTTAGACACAAAATTCACGGNTGCATAGAGTCGTCCGTACAACAAACATGGCGTTTGTTTTACATTACGGTGGTTGGTAGGGAATGTTATCGCTTGCCGCGTTTTCCGAAAGCCTTTCTGGTCCCTCCGGCGCCACCAAACGGTCTTTTGGATTTAAATTTTCCTTTTTCAGTCGTCTTTTTCTCGTCCGTGTCGAAACCAGACGCGTCGAATTTCTTGTGCAGAAAATCGTGAAGCTGAAAAAATATTTAGGCACAAAATTCACGGCTTCATTAAATAGTCTCAATAAGAAGGTTGCGTAAAACATTTTCTTCATTTCCTGATGATGACAACAGCTTATCAATACGTATAAATGTAAAAAGTATTGACTTGTATCTTCCAATTACTTTTGTCATTATGATTGTTCGCGTTTTTTTCTAAAGCACATACGTTTAAATAGAGTCGCACCGCAAAATAGTTTGTTGGGGTAATAATCCTGCATAGTTTCGTCTACTACGTAGGCAATTACGTTGTGCACCAAGTATGCAATTTCTTTAGCGTTAAAAATATTTTGTATCAATTATTATTTTGTGTAATTTTTCACATATACTAGCAAAATCATTTACCCTATTTATTTATCACGTGTGTACCTTCGTATTGACTCTAGATATTTTATTTTATCACTAACACAACAATCCAAAGTTTATTGCGAAAATAATCCTTTTTAAACACCTTTCGATTCTTTGGGTACAGTCTGCAAAGTCCTTTAGTCAGCATTTAGAGCGGAATATTCCTCCCAAATATGCAGTATCTTAATTTATTTCCTTATAAAAGATGGGTTTCAGAACTGGAGATTTTCTTTCAAGACGTTACTGAGCAATTGAACACCGGTAAACTAGAGCCTATGCTATGTCACAAGGCTTTTTGAGTAACACAAGCGACCAAGACAGGATTAGAACCTATAACCTTGCGACTTCAAGGCAGTGGCGTCCACTTGGCCATCTAGATGTGAAGTTGAAAGTATAAGGAGGCAGGAATCGGGACTTACCGATTGGGCGTTGACGCGACTATCTAGAACCTGTGCAAGCTGGTCGACTGTCAGGCGACAGAGTTCCCGCAGGTCAGTGACGTGGTGCAAAATATGACGACAGTTTTTGGCGTTGATCCCGGGTAAACGGAGAAGAAAGTCCTGAAAAGTGGCAATAGTAGAGAAAAAAAGTTCTGGTATTTGACTGATTTTGTCTGCATCTGAGGCTGTTGCTCTCAAATTTCAAAAATATCAATAATTTGTACACCGATCGTTGGTACTCCTAGCAGCTGTTAAACCTAGAACGTTTTCCGTTCAAGTAAACTATGCCATGTCGCCACAATGTAAACATACTCGTTTTTACCTACGACGTCGACTGTTATTAGAAGGTAGTTTCTAGCTTTGTGGTGCTTTGGGAATGTTTATAAACCTACATATGGCGCTGAGTTGTATTTCTCGTCGTTGCTCGACTCTCCATCGCCATCTTGTGTCCCAATGGCGGCAGCAACGACGGCTTCAGGTTGCTTTCTACAAATAAAAAAGCCGCTAAATAATGGTTTTCTAAGCTTTACTCCTGCCAGTATTATTTTTCTAAACAGAACGACATGTATTACACAAAGGACAGCAGAAAGACATATATTACACAAAGGACAGCAGAAAGACATGTATTACACAAAGGACAGCAGAAAGACATGTATCACACAAAGGACAACAAAAATGGTCAGGTTTTTTCTTCAGATCCTGCCTGTACTTTAGGCTTACAAAATGGCCATGAAACATTTAGAAGGCTTTGGATATTATTAATAGTTTAACGTCGCGGTTGAACACAGGTTGGTTAGTTGCATAAAACTTTGAAAAGTTAACAACTTGAGGCCTAAATTTGTCCTCAAACCCAACAACACACAAAGTACAAATGAATCATCGATCTAACTCACCTGGATGCCTTGATTTCATGAAACAGTTGCGCAGCGGCAGAAGGAGATGAACACCAGGCAAGTCGGAGGTTGGGGAAGTGCAGGAGAAGAAGAGTTAACTTCTGGTTCAGTTCCTTCAGCGTCAACTTGGCTCCAGCCATTCCACGAGCCTATGGGAATGAAAGTTATTGGTGGAAAACGTCCAAAATTAACGTTGGACATTTAAATCAAAAGCAGGGGTCGGCAAGCTGCGGCTGCAAAGCACCATCCGACTCTTAGGCCCTTTATAAATTGTCTATTTTTGTGAAATTGTATTTTGTGGATGGGAAATTAGCTACGTTCCACCGTGCCGAACGTCATCTGTGCGCATGCGTAAATGTTACGTAAGGGGTTAATCTGATTAAAATACTCGCAAGTTTTAACAACATCACGAACTGTGAAGGGAAGTGGAAAATTGGCACTGTGCGCTGAAATCTTGCCGTTTTGTTTTAGGCCCGGGGTTTGGAGGTTGTCGCCCTAATCAAAAGGTTCGCTTGACCATGACCACATCTCGACACAAAGAAACACGCCACGATAAGAAATATGAGGTTCGGCCGCAAGGGATTGGGTTAACTATACTTAAATCTATAATTTTTTAAAAAGACAACAAACAGGAATAGAGCTGAGAGGAATGTCACGAAGCGAACTTCCTGTTGCTTAAACAAAATAAGGTTGAAAGTGAGTGATTTTACGCTGGTGGCTACTGGTAATCTGGTTGTCGTATATGTGCGAGGAAAAGGCAGATAACAGTGGCTTGTTCTTTAAATTCGGCTTACAACATCAGTAAACCCTTCTAGCCCACTTCCTTAAGCGCCAGATGCGGACATGTCAAAGACGTCAATTCGAACCCCACCATGGCTAGCATTTCCCTGCTTGTGCCCGCCTAACAAAGACATCCCTTAAAAAGCTGCTGATTTAGTGCATTATATTGCACTCATAGCCTCGATAGAACTGTTTTGCACAACATACTTTCTTCAATCAGTTAAAATTCAGCAAATTAATGTAAAAAGTGGTGATTTTGCAATTTTCACCTGGAATGAGAAAGCTTTGTTCGCGTCGAACTCAATGAGTAGCATCGGTTTCTTATAGTGGCGTGTCATTGCCACACATTGCGTGTAAAGCCGACCTGTGTTGAGGGAACCAATCAAATCGCTGATACTTTTGCGCTCCACGCAGATCTCTGGTGTCAGAATGTAGTCGCCGACCTGTGCAGGTAAATTGGTAGAGAAAATGGATTGCAACTGATGCAATTTGCTGGAAAATTATTTGGCAGTTTGGCTATTGGCAATTTTTCAGTTTTAAAGAGTCTTGCTTACCTCCAGAGTGATTGGTTCAATCTCAACTCCTCTCTTGTGTATAAGCGAAGGCAGCTCGCTTCGAAACTCCCTCATGTCGACAATAACTGTTTGCTGTGTTCCTTCGTGAAGAGCCGAACTGACGAGACAATGGACGGTAATGCTTTAGTGTAAAAAATAAGTTTTTTGTTCAAAAAAGTTAGTTCAGTATTCAGTAATTGGTCTACAGCGGTTCAAATTTCTAAGTCAGTTGTATAAGTTTGTTGCGAATGCCAAAATATTTTCTTCTATTGTGAGTTGCTTCGTAAAAAATAGCTGCGCAGAGTTTATGCTTTTCGCCCAAAACCTAAAACAAACCTGATTCTAGAAGCTAAAACAAACCCGATTCTAGAACCTAAAACAAACCCGATTCTAGAATCTAAAACAGAATAAACAAGTAACCAACCTTTGACCACCGGCCTTTCGTGTGTCAACTTTTACTTGATAAGCGGGTTCAGAGTTCCGTTCAAACTGAGGGTCATCCTCATTTTTTCCCTCCCTCTCCTTAGGCACCACCATCGTCTGTATCGAAACGTAAAAAAACGTGCATAAAACGGCAGAATTTGAAGTTTGGAACCAACAACCACGCGAGTACCAGGGGCAAACCGTTTGGGCCTCTGGGCAAATTCTATGTCGAACTGTGTTTAAGATCTAAAACGAACCGATTTTTCGCGTATTAGTGAATGAAAGGCTTCCTTTTCACGTCGAAGTGCAGTTAGGTAGACTTGCTCTTCGGCCGATGAACGATACGTCAGAAAATAAACTCTAAGGGGAATTCCCGGACGGCAAGCCTTGTAGACTTCGAGCTGGCGGACAAAGTGAACGCTGCTATCATAAAGAATCACGAATCTGAAGGAATACATTAAA
Source organism: Phallusia fumigata (assembly GCA_008931825.1). Classification (NCBI taxonomy): domain Eukaryota; kingdom Metazoa; phylum Chordata; class Ascidiacea; order Phlebobranchia; family Ascidiidae; genus Phallusia; species Phallusia fumigata. The sequence continues at coordinate 18,760 of QXVZ01017920.1, read as the reverse complement.
ACATTTGGTGTGTTTTCAAAACGATTTTAAGCCGCAAAATAAGTTTTGGAAGCCTATGGGTTAACCGAAGGGTCAACTGGGCTCAAAAATTTTAGCACATAACTTCAGTTACCCATTTAACACAACAGGAAGAACGAACCGACATTAGACAGGAAAAAGGAAAACATAATTTAAAAGAGGGAAAATAGTTTGTGTCCACTTAATGGAAGGGGGCACATTCTGACATATTAAAAAAAAAACATTTGTAAAGTTTATTTAACAACTCTCTTCCGAGTTGTGTATGTAAACAAATTATGTGATACTTCACAACAACAATATTGTTGGTTCTGCACAAACCATAACTTGACTACCATAGTACCAGTACTGCAAGAAAAACTGGTTAAATACCTTGGTTCAATTTTCTCTAGTGATCTGGTCAAACTATAGGGATCGGGGTTTCCACGAAGGGCATGTAGATATGTTTGTGGACACTGCAAAACCTTCATTTTCTCGATTATACTCTGCTCTTCACCACCAGAAGTCAAATCATTGTTTAGTTTTGCAGCAGCAGGAACAGTAACAGGAATCTTGTTATCATTATTATCACAGATGGCTTTGGCTGTGGATTTACTATCTTGGTTGCTGCTTTGTTGTTTTGCCTCGGTTGAAAACATCTGTGTCAGAGTGTTGGTATTTGCTGGTACAGAAACTGCCACAAAACCAACATTGTAGTCAAGCATAACAGACATGTATAGAATTGGGCTCACCTTTTCTGGTTGACTCTGGTAAAGCAACACTTTTCTTGAAAGTCCTGTTGTAAATTTTAATCATAGTAGCACGATCGCCATCTTGCAAGAAATCTCGCAGAATGTAACATCCACGCATGTCGCTTGCACATATCATGACTTTGCCCTCTCCCACTAAACACATTTCAGTTAAAATACCAAAAACAACTTTCGAAGCTTGTTGAAAATAAAATTACGTTCTGTGCCAGCGGAGAGTTTGTTTGCTTCTCGGATTTCATCCAATATTTCCAGCAAGACATTCCATTTCGGTGAAATTTCAAGATTGAGTTCTTTTTCAACACTAACAGGTTTTGCTTGCTTTTTATTGTTCTCACTAGTTCAATAAAAGAGTGTTTTTAATGAACTGCAGTTAATGAAAGTTTGGATCGATGCAAACCAATGTTAACATTTCCTAAAAACTTTACTGAAACAAGAATGCACACTTTTTGATTGCCAAACAATATGCCTTACTTATAGTAAAATATTATGACCTCCTGCAGACAATATGTAGTAGGTAACAACCTGTACCTTTGCTTTCCATGAACTCTATACCGAGCTTGCATAAAGAGGCTGTCAGCAGCATCTAAAAATATCCAACCAGGATTTTGACCAAATGCTTTTTGCGTTCCACTTGAAGACTCTAGATACAAAAGTGTTAATTATATTTTATTGCCAATTCACATTCAGTCTTTTCTGGCTGCATACCAAGCATGTTTAGAAATGTAACACAGTCGTACTGGGCCAAAGCTTGTAACAGTTGGCGCAGCATTCGCAGATCAGAAACTAAGTGCTTTGTCTTTGATCCCAATTGATTCCAAATTGGGTCAAGTTGATTACGAACACTGCGATCAAAATATCTTCCCAAACTGTTCTCCACTGTAAAATCATCTGTATCCAACTGCGAAGATTACACTGTTGGATATTGTAACCTTTTGAAAGTAATTTATAATAGCATTATCTCACCCCTGGGTTATTGGCTTTCAATTCTTTCAGACAGGCTGCCACTATCTCCAGCAGGGACGTCTGAATTTTCCTCATTGAAGTTGTAAGATCAACAGAAATTTCTATAGCTTCTGGCTACAAATATATTTTTATTTTTATTTTTGTTTATATGTTTGTTTGGTTTTTCCTAAAATACAGCAAATATTGACAAAATGTTTTGATTTAAAAAAATCAAGGTTAAAATAAATCAAGGAATTGCAAAATAGGTTTACAAGACAATTTTATGACTATTGTGCCACAAAGTTCAACAAACAATAAATTTAACTTTTTTCAAGTTTATGTACCTTATGTTTTTCCAAGCAAGCAATCACACTGGAATGAAACCTGGGCCATAAGAAAACTTTTCCGACAAAAAGATTTTTCATCACTTTCTCAAGCTTGCTGTAATCTCCAGTTAGTGAAACTGGACTGTCGGTAAAAGCTTTGATAAAGCCATCTTTGTTTTTCTGTCGAAAGAGCCTCATGATGAAGGGTTCCATGCTTGTATCTGCCATTTTATGAGCCTGCAGATAAAAGTATTCTTTTCATTTAAATGTAATTATTGATGCAATAAACCGTTCTTGGTGTTTAAATGGTACAGCACAAAACTTTTACATAAAAAATGTTCAAAAACATAAGAAATTTGCAATACTTAGAATGGCATAGTCTACTGTTAATCTTAAACATGTCAGAAATTTTATTTCAGAAGACACCTTTTCAACTAGGCAACTCAGTGGACATAAAACAATTACCACAAACAAAAACACACACAAACCTTTAAAACGATTATTCCTGACACAAGATGTACTGGAATTCTGTCAACTAATAAATCCATTACAAGAATACGAGATGACGCAAAGAAAACACCTCCTTTGGAATACATTTTCTTACGCTCCTGGGCACCAAACTCTGAAGTAATCACTTGTGGCAACTGAGAGATATTAAAATCTCTGAAAATAAAAAACTATTGTTCTAGAGAATCTAGAATAAAAAGTACATGTGATATTGCCTGCAAAACATACCTTAATTTGTCAATGTAATATTCCTGTTGCATTTGATCAGAGTTGAGGACAAAAACAAGTTCTTTTAGGTCACAGTACAGTCGCATAAAGTTAATGCAAATTCGTTCCAAGCCAAGGCCCTAAACATCAATTTGACAAATTTAAAACCACCAATAATCAGTTTTCAGCAAAGTAGAACACTCACCTCACACAGCACAACCAGGCAGTTTTCATTGAAAGCGTCCAAAAACAATTGGTTTTCATACTCTAGCATAGATTCCATTGACTTAATTTCTTCAGACGACGCCATGCTGCTTCCAAATAAATGCGTTTTGGGCTCAGGCGTCCAAATTGTTCTGACTGTTGCATTAAAGTGTGAAATGTTTTGCTGTTAAAAATACTGCTGACTAACCAAAAAACTGCTTGGTCATGATTTTATGGAAAATGTGAAACCTTGTACGAGAAGTGTAAAACCAGGTTTTTCGCGCTTTTGACGACCAAATATATCAGTTTTGTACCAGAGTTGCAAAAACAATTGTTGAAAAGCACATATACCACTGTGTGAATTCAGTAGAGTTAAGGTCATAGTTTGTTCATACGTTTTATCAACAAATAAACAATTTAATTTTTATTCAGTTTTGTAAAATAAATGAGTGAAGTTTGTGCTGTTTTGTTACAATCCCAAAACTATGTCAGACGTGATGGCGCAGGCAAAATTAAACATGAATTTTCTGTCACAGGTGAGGCAAATTTCTTGTGTTTTTTGTTCTGCAATTATTTTGTGAAAAATCAAAAAAATTATCATAAATTTAAAGCATTGGATAATAACACATGGCTATCTATCCCTAACACATGCATTTTAAAGCTATTGTTTTTGCAGGCTATTACAGGAACACAGCAGCTTCGCTCCACTGTCACCAATGTATTCAACTTGTTATGTGAAGGAGTTAAGCCTGATGAAGAGGAAGATGGAAAGGGAGATGAAGCTGAGACTGCTGTCACTGTTGGAAAGGATGGAAAAAAATTTCTACAGCGATTTCAGGAGTATCTAGAAGCAGTAAATAAAGATTACAAGTATGATTTGATGACAAAGGGCCTGGGCATATGTTAGCTTAAAACCATATATAAATGATCTCTGATTTTTAATTCAAATGAATTTACAAGCAGAACCAGCTTGTAGATTCCTTATACATTTCGAGTTGTTCTTTTGCAATCACGTATTACTTGCAAAAGTTTTGATCTTGTTATATATTCAAGCTTTTTTGAACCAGCAACAAAATGTCAAGGAAAAAATATTGTGACATAAATACATGTTTCGTCTATTGTTTTTTGCAGTGAGGTTGAAAAAATGTGCAACAATATGACATCTATGACTGATCTTCCTGTGCTTGGTCCTTCTGGATCCTTAAGCTTAGACTCCATTGCTGATAAAAATAGCACCTACAGGGACGCCGTCTTGACCTATCAGGTACTGATGGTGGTTTATATTGCTTCATGTGTTATACTTAATGTTTAGCAAAAAAATGTGGGTTGAATAAGCATCAATTTTTGCTTGCATCAGTGGTTCTCAAAATGGGGTCTGTGGCCTCACTGATTTATGTTAAGTAATTTTATAAGACTGCAAAAGGTTTCAGACTTTGGTTATCAAATAGTATGGTTCAAGGTTTCTTGCTTTGTGCGTGATGGTGTCTATGTCATTATCAATAGTCCTAATCCTTTGCTAGATTATGTTGCCTAATAGTATTTTAGTGTTTTTCACACTGAAACTGAAAGTGACTTAGACGGTGAAACATTCAAATATTTGCAATGGTAATGTTGTGTAAACATTTGTGATAGGTTTAGGAACCACTGCCACAAGGCATAAGTTTTTTTACTAATATTCTTGTTAAATGTGCTCCACAAAGTTTATCAGCTATTGATACCAATATTGTTTAAAGTGGAACAACAGGTTGCATGAATATGCTCAAATAGCAACAAGTATAATGCTGACGAATCAGGTCAAGCGATCACAACTGCAGGCAGGTGCTGTAGCTAAGCGTCGACGAGCTGCTCCACCTAAGTTCACCAGTCTTTCAAGCCAGTAAGACATCTGAAAATGTTTTATGTTGGAGAAGTAAATGTATAATTTTTCCAGGCTATAAATAGTATATGCCTTACTGTATTTTATTAAGGAGCCTTTAAATTCAACTTTTTTTTCCATTATAACACATTTGTTAAGTAACAATATAGGGAACACACACTGGTTTACTTCCATTTTAGTAGCTAGTTTTGCCTGTTTTAATGAGCGTATACTTTACTGATGTTAGGGCAGTCTTTTGAAGATAATAATACATCCTGTTTTTCATCATTTTTTTCTGTTTAATGCTGCTTTGTTTCCACTGCTTGGTCCAGAAAAACTTGTTCAATGAAATTTGCACACATAATAAATTGAACCTCATTCACAGGTCCCAAAGTGTAAAATGTAATTTATATAGGCAACACAAAACCTTGCAAATACAGTGGATCATCTAACTAAAGTTTGCATTGGCGAATTACCTGTTACATTCAAATTTTGTTTTTAATAAAGGTTGCCAACTGCTGTATCATTAAAAAGAATAAAATTTCTTGTTTTAAAAAAATTGTTAGGTTACAGTTACAATGCAGCGACACACCTTGGCATTGTCTCCCATACAACATCATTTGCAAAGCACCATTTACATCATATGAGTGCAATGTCCTTATACTGCAAGCACTGATTGTTACCGTAAAATGAATGGTGCTGAACCAAACAAAACGCCCTCTAAGTACTGGTATGGTTAATAACATTTTGCAACAGGTAATAGCCATGGTTTAGCTACTGGACTAGCTATTACTTGGTGATTCCTAAACTGTTTTCACTGTTTTTTTTCTATCTAACATGATTTTGTTTACACATTTTGGAAAAGAAATTTCTTGAATTTTGCACATATGATAGATGGGCATCTGAAGTTGTGCACTTTTACGTTTTCACCCCAGTACACCCATTGGTTGACACACAGCCCCCCAAATGTGATATTTTGAAACCTACTATATTTATCCTTTTTTTGGTTAGTTAGTACATTTTATTAATGTTATGTTGTCATTACAGGACTGTTGATAGCACCCTGCAGAACTTATGTCGGCAACTCACAGACACAACAATGAAGATCCTTCAGTCTTCTGGGGACATGAGAGTTGTACATTTAGCAGTTGGTCGAGTGTTTGTGGTCATAATAGTTTTACGAAGTCTGACTATTGAAAAAGTTTTGGTAAGTAAAATTTTTTTTCAGAGTAACTAAACCAGCATGGCCATTTTTTATGGTCAGTGCTCGTTCGTTCAATAAAATAATGTTCAGTGCTCAAGGACCTTCTGCTGAACTGCTAAACATTCTACGATAAACAAAAACGGTTTTAAATCCTAAGGCAAGAATAATCAATCACATTCCACCTATAATTGGTAATTGCATTGTATTCTATTCTTACTTCCTTGTCTGTAATGTCAAAATTGGGAACATTTAAGTATTTGAAATCAAAAACATATGGAAACAAAACGAATGTTACCTTACATGTGTATGACGTCGTAGGACCCTGGCACCTAGCGTTACCATGAGATGCTTAATGCTCAGCCGCATCCATGAAAATGTTTGTTTTATTTTGCCATGCATGGACAGAGCAAAACATGACTGGAGTAAGCTCAGAACATCAAGGGCTGTGTCAGGATTTTGAACCAATAACTGATTGATTATGTTTTAAATCTATTTAACTTTGCCTCCTGCTATAGGCTATGAAATCAAGTGTATGAAATAGGTCACAAAATACATCACAGAGCTCAGTAGCTACATGAATAACTTGCAGGTAAAAGGGCTTGACGAAAACATTTTACTGGAAAACAACACAGTGGACTTGTTTTCTGACTCGCAATACCTGTGCATGCAAAAGATCACCGACCACGCAATGTCCGCTGTCCTACAGTACAGCACCTATCAAGCATCTCCACCCGAATTCCCACTCAAATATCTTCTGGTAAGAATTTTTAACAAACAAAAAATGGGGTTATTAATGTCCTGTTGAGATCTAGGCCTTTATGTACAGAAAACAGTTTATAAAGCATTTTAATAATTGGGCAAGGTTTTATGTTTTGCAATAATTTTATCCAAAACCGTGTGTACACAAAATGCAAAATTTGCTGTACTTTATGTTGATGCCAATGACAGTCACAGACACAACATCGATGATACCACATTTTTTAGTCCGAAGTGACCACAAATAAAAACAACACAAGTCCTGGAGTAACGCAACATGGTTAAATTTGCTGCGACATCTGTAAAAGTTATTCAGAAGAATCATTGCAACTCTATTTCTGTACATTTGTGATGGCATCAAGGCGGAAAATAGTAGTTGCCTCACTAGCTTTGGCTTTTTACTTATAAATGTTTTGCAACCTTTGCACGTAACTGCAGCGACTGCAGTTCTGACAATGTTTAGACGTTTAAAGGAAATCACTACAGAAGCCAAGGGGTACTTCTATCTCTCAAGTTAAACAAATTATTATTCATTGTTGTTTTGTTATTTACAATTCTATGCATCGAAAAAAAATATATGACTTGGGATTCGAAACGACTATTTCAGAAAAGCCAGCTATTCTACTTTGAACATCCCTAATTCCACATCCTGTTTTGTCACTTAAACCCAGGGTTTAAATATTTGTAATCTAAAATTTTTCCTGTTGTGCATAGTATTGGCTTCAAAGCTACAAGACTCTTTTTACTGATGCCTGCACAGTTTGTGGCAAACACTTGGATAATGGACTGCCACCATTATGGAGGGATTTCAAGATTCCTGTGCCATGCCATGATTCATGCAGGGCCTGATAAACTAACGATTGTGCTGGGGTTCGAAGTACTGGCACTGATGATGTGACGATGACCATGAGCTGGCAAGTGGTGTATGTATGATTTATTTGTGAAACAGAGTCTGAAAACTGTGAGACAAAGTTCTTCTGGCGTTTTCCGCCGCAAGTGACTTCTTTTGTAAGTTACCACTATTACCCCCTTTTTTATGTCAGTTTTGGATTTCATCTTGATGTTTTCTTGGTTACATTTTCTGACTGGTTTCTACCTTTCCAAAGTGCATGCAATCATACAATGTAAGGCGTCTTTTTTTGCAATCACGATTTTTGCCATCAAATACAAATAGAAAAATGCAACAAGTCTAAAAGCAGTCCACCAATTGATAGGACTGAAATTAAACACACACTAATTAACAATGCAGATTTTTCGTCAAGTTTGTAGGTAAAATAGAAAATTATTTTTTTCAGTTTTTTTTGTTGAAAAAGTTGCCAAATGGTGACAATGAATGGTGCTGTTTTGAAAGCAACACTGATGGTTATTTGAAATAAATAGAAATAATAAACAAAAATTTGTTGAAATGTAATTGCCCAATACACATAAGGTAGTCGTTTACCAATGATGTCCCAGTACGACTTTGTGTAAAGGAACTACAAAGGTCTGTTAGTTTGCTTGTGATACACTTGTGTCAATAACTCATTTTACTTAAATTTGTCTCATGGTTTTAACGTCGGAAGAAACTTGGAAGGGGCAGCCGGTCGCTTCCTTGATATCATCAACAGTTAATCCTTCAGCGATTTCCTTTAAAATGAGTCCTTTCTCTTTGTCAACATCGAACACACACTGCAATGTAAAAGTCATGTTAACATTGTTAGCTTTATTACATTATGCTTGACACGCTTTTTTAATGTTTTCAATGCAGGCTACAGCACATCTTTCTTAGGTTCTCTTCTAAACACTGATAATGAATAAAAAGCTTCTAAATTTCATTTAAATCCCCACACAGTTGCAAAGCCTGTTGTTAAGAACGCAAATTTCGATTGGTGCCAGTTGATGGCACATCATATATGAGAGTGTGTCTAAAACTGTACATGTAAAAAGCACTGCTTACTATCCCAAAAATCCACCATGTAATCTTAATGACATCTTACATATTACGAGCCAGAAACTTCTGGGGTATGACATATTTTGAAAATCGAGAAAAAGCTGTTCATGTTACAAGCATTGTTGACTCTACCAAAAAGCCCCATATGACGTTAGTAAAATCGGACATAAAACCAACCCTAAAGAATTTTTAGGGAAAATGTACCTTGTCTGTTATAATTGTGTCAACGCATTTTGTTCCAGTCAGTGGAAGATTGCATTCCTGCAAGATCTTGTGCTTTCCACCCTTGGCAACATGTTCCATGGTAACGACTACTTTGGTCCTGGCACTTCCGACTAAGTCCATTGCTCCACCCATTCCTTTGACAATCTTTCCCTGAGCAAAAACAACAGATTACTGCAGAGCACAAACGGTGCAACTTGGCATAGGCTTATGTTTAACATAGCACAACTTACAGGGATCATCCAGTTGGCAAGATCTCCAAACTGTGACACTTGCATTGCACCAAGTACAGTCAAATCAATATGTCCACCCCTGATCATAGCAAAGCTGTTGTCGCTTGAAAAGTATGAAGCTCCAGAAACAACTGTCACTGTCTCTTTTCCAGCGTTAATTAGGTCTGGGTCCTCTTCACCAACTTTTGGAAATGGACCCTGAAAAATGTTTTGATCAAAAAAGTGATAAACTGTGTTTAAGATTTTTTAAATCTGATGTCATTCACCATTGGCTGAGTCAATAGAAGAATTAGCACTAACACAATTTTTATTTATCCTGTCTGTTATTTTACAATTTTACTGTTTTCACTTCATTATAAAATTTAATCCAATTACTTTCTGATGATGGCAATCATAAGGTGAAATGTTTACATTTTAAACAAAATGATGAATGACATCAGACCTATTAAAGTTTACAGTCTTGCAATTACATGCAATTGATGTCTTTTCTGTTCATGCTGACTCCTGTTATTGCATTTCTGACACATCTAAGCTGTGTTTATAATTTCAATATTTATCCCGGAATTTGCTCTGGGAACTATATACATGTGCAAAGCACAACATAAAAACATCAGAACCTACCAGTCCCATAACTCCATTTTCGCTCTGTAATGTGACGCTCATTCCTTCTGGGATGAAGTTACTGGCAAGCATTGGCATACCGATGCCTAAATTCGCGTACATTCCATCTTTAAATTCCAATGCAGCTCTTCTAACGATCCTTTCCCGCATTTGTGCTGCAGGATTGGTTGACTGTGCTTGGCTATCAGGTTCTTTATAGTTTGTTAGTCGCTGCAAGAGCAATTTTAAGGCAATTCTTCAAACATCTTGGCTTACCAATTTCTCAGAAAAAGTATGTTTTGACATAAGTCTTTGAACAAATGGTTGAAGGGTATGTATGTTTGTAAATATTAACTATTTTGGGAAGCTGTATGTGTTTTTGTTATAATTGGGCTTACCTCAATGCGTTTTTCATATTTCGCGCCTTTAATCACTCTCTGTACATAAACTCCAGGAACGTGGACATGCTCTGCTGGTATTTCACCATTCTCCACAATTTCCTCTACTTCTACTATGGTAGTTCGGGCAGCCTTGAAGTTGCAGAATAGACAAAATTACAAATCTGATTAAAACTCAGAAGCCAACCTACCTACCTTGCACATGGGGGCATTAAAGTTTTGTGCAGTCATTCTAAATACAAGGTTTCCAGACTTATCAGCCTTCCATGCCTTAATTAGACCAAAGTCTCCTGTAATAGCCCGTTCCATGACATAGTTTTGTCCATCAAAACTTCTGGCCTTAAAACAAAACCAAATTATGGAAAAAAAATGTAAAAATCAAACGATAAAGGCACTTTCACAGCAGGTTTCAATTTCCAATTAGATTTGAAGTATGCTAAAAAACATGCTTTTAGCTTTGTCGCAATACACTTAGCTGATATTATTGCTAAGGTAGTTGAATTAAAAAATCATGTAAAATTCCGAAAACACTTGTGTAAAAGCCATACCTCTCTCTCTTGGCTTTGCTCCAAAATTTTGCCTTGACTGTCATATTTTATTGGGGCGCCTCCCAGGTGTATTAACGTTCCATAACCTGTTGGGGTAAAAAATGCTGGGACCCCTGCCCCACCTGCTCGAATCCTCTCTGCTAGCGTTCCCTGTGGTGTAAGCTCCACCTGCAAATAGTTGAACCATTTCATCGCAATGGTGTCCATTAGTTTGTTTCGCTGTTATTTTAACTTTTACCTCTAGTTCCCCAGAAAGATACTGTCTTTCAAATTCAGCATTCTCTCCCACATAAGAAGAAACCATGCGCTTGATTTGTTTTTGTTTTAGAAGCAATCCCAGCCCAAAATCATCAACTCTGCATAAGTGAGTCAGATAGCTAAGTCTCTTATTTTTGTGCTGTATTTTTATTTATTTTAAACTTTAATCCAGTAATTGTGCAAACTTTGATGTAAAGAAGTGCAGAACATTTGGTTTGATTTCTGCAAGTTGCAAAGGTTTGTAGCGGCCCAGTAGTGAGGTTGCCACAGGCTCAATTTTGCAAAGACTCCAAACACACGTTGCGTAACAATCAACGCAAATTTTCACACATGATGTTACATGGTTTACAAAATTACACATAATTGTGAATGTATATTTTCACAATAAAGTGATCAAAACATGAAAACACAGGGAAGAGTACTAAGCATACCCAGCATTGTTGCTTACGACAGTCAGGTTGTTGGACTTTTTCTTCAGAAGTGCACCAATTAAATTTTCTGGTATGCCACAAAGTCCAAAACCACCAACCAACAACTTGGATCCATTGTTTACATCAGCTACAGCTGCATCAAAATCTTCATAAAATGTTGCATTGTGAACGGCAGTTGTAGAAAATTTGCATACCTGCGGTAGTTGACAAAAAGTTCGGTTAATTAAGGTGCTTTATTGCATTGTCAGTTTGCCTATTTACGTACCGAGCTTGACAAATACGATTAGTTTTTCTACAAAGTAAAATTAAAATGACGAAAACTGTAACCAACCTTTGTGCAGGCACTAGCACGGGCCGCGGCAACTCGAAATGACTTGCAAAGCGTGATGTACATTATAAAATTTGGCTTGACGAGACGCTATGTTGAAATTTTCCTTTTCCATATGCTAACATCACAAATAAACAAGGATCGTTCTGGTTCGATAAATTTCCAGACGGCAACGTAAAACGATTGGACAAAATCGGTGGGCGCTGTCCAAAGGAATTTGTCTTCGTCGTCGACATTTAAAGCATTTTAGACCATATTTCGTGGCCCACATTAGGTTTTTATTTCCTGCTAGCGTTAATGGTTTCAAAATCTTATGACTGATTATCTGCGTATGATTATCAACCTTCGATAAGTGCAACACTAATACAATGAATAAATATAAACATTATAAAAATGTTAAATTTACATTTGTTAAACAAATTCACAAGAGTTTTAGAGTGATCCATAAAAACAGTCATGTAAGTTTAGATTTGAAACCCTTTCGTCGAAAAACAAACAAACATACACTGCCACCAAGCGTTGCGCAGTAACATAAGCCAGTGCCTAGTAACCAAAACTGGTTCTTCAAACTTTTTGCGGCTGGTTTTGTTATGACCAGACGCGGAATTTTGTGTCAACATTTTTGCAAATAATACTTTTCCGAAAGAACAGTGAAAAAGAAACATCGTAGGAGATGGCAGACGCCGAAAAACGTTCACCAACTCCGTCAGAGGGTCGGAAAGGAAGCGGAAAAAAGAGCCCCAAACCAGGTAAATTAAGTATAAATTTCTACATGTACGCATTTCCTGTTGGAATAAATGATTTTAGGCGTAACTTAACGCTTTAAATGCAAACAGGCTAGCACAGTTCTGCAAATTACCAAAAAAGATAAGAGTGTTAAACAAAAAATTCGTTGCTAATTCCAACCCTTGCTTCTAATTTGTTTTAGATTTGCCTGCGACAAAATCTAAACAATCACATCTTACAATTGCAGCTCATAATATGGAAGGTAAGGGTTTTCATTCTTTTAGTGCAATTGTGTGGGTATTTGGTTATTGGACAAAATAATGATATATATGCATTATTTACATAACTAATTATGCCTTTTAATTCTCAATCTACTTTAATGTATTGTATTTTTCATTTTTGTTGCAGGAATTCCACCAAAGGACATTGTTCCGCTTTTTATGGCTACCAAAACACAGGAGATATTTTCTTGCATATGCGATGAGCATGTAACTGAAGAAGAACCGTTTAAACTGCTGAAAAAGGAAGATATTATAACAGATATGAAAATGAGAGCAGCTATATCGGATTTTCATCCTGTAAAACAAATTGTCCTGGTAGGTTTGAAAAGGTTTTATTAGTGAACAACAAGATTGATAACAGAGCATTGTAATTGTAATTTCTGATTGTATTAAACACCACATGGTATCAAATGTTGCTGTAGTGAAACACATGGTTGCCTGTGACTCTTATAGTTGTATTTTAGAAGAAAATATCAAAGTACCACATTAATACCCAAGCAGCATTGTTAATGTAAATAATTGGATTTATTTCTATGATTCAACCATATTTTGTACAATATAGTGTAGACTTTGTGTTACACATTTTATGTGTTCATTTTGCAGGATTACCCTGGAGAAACCCTACTCATATCGTATGATCCAGATTTCAAATATGGACAGAATTTTTTTCTCTGCATCACAGAAGAATCGAAAAACAAAATTGTCCAACCTGAAACACCTGAAGATGAGGAAGCAGCAGCAGCAGCAGCAGCAGCAGGTTATAGTTGAAACAAAATTTGAGTTCTGTTTACACTTTTTTATTTTTTTATTTTTTATTTCTTTGGTTTAGTTAGAGGACTGTATATTTGTACAAATAAAAACAAAACTGTTAGAGAACTTGTAGTGAATATGTTACAAACACTTTTGATCATTGCTGTAGTCATCACTAGTGCGCTTTTTAAATACTTTGTTATTTGTTGAAATCTCTAAATTAAAAATTGTTGTTTTCAAAAATAAACGATGGTGCTGGTTGCTTGTATAACACTTTGTTGTTTTCACAGAAGGTGGAGTTGGTGGTAAAGCAGTGGAAGAGGAAGAAGTTTATGTTTACAAACCACCAGAAGCCAAGGATTGGGTTCCGCAGGGAAGCCAAGTTGAGGTGGAGGATGAGATGGTGGTTGACACAAGACAAAAGGTGAGAAAGTTTCGTGATAGGAACACATGTTGTTGTTTCTTGACAAAATTATCTTTGTTTTTTATTGTTGTTTTTCTAAAAGTTTTGAAACATGATAGGTATGCTAACAATAATACTACCAAACAATATACAGATTCTTGAATTTTTTTGTGAAGATGATTTCTAATTATACAAGCTGCACACCATGCACTAGCTAATAAATCATTTTATTGTTTGTGATAAATCTGTTGGACCAGTTTGTATTACCAATCCTAAATTCACTCATTGGCCTTGATCCAATTCTTTCAGATTAAAATTCGAGCTTCAAGAGTGCGTCGGGAATTTGGGGCCCCCTTCAAGTTCAAAGACCGGGATGCAGATCCTGCATCAACTGAACAAGGCCTGTCTGCCTCCTATCTTTCATGCAACTCATACTCTGACAAGAACTTTACCTTGAAGAAAGCAGAACTAGATAACGCAGTGCAAGCAGTACCCGAGCTTGTAGATGGAAGCTCTCAAACCGATTGGTAGGAGTTTGTATTCTGTGGTGTTCCTTGCTCTGGAGTAAGAGTGTACTAGTTTTTAAGGGCTGCCCTTTCACTTAAAACTTGAGCTTGTATTTGATAAGTTTTGCATAGGTATTTAGATGTCCTTTTATTAAGCAATTCTTGCAAATTGAAACCATTTGGGTACTTACAGTTTTTTTTCTCTTGAAGAAGTTCATTTTGTGTATGTTACTGACACGTTCATTGTGTTTTTACTTCTTTTTATTTGATTTAGGAAACATCCAGTTAATGCATCCGTCCAGTATGAGCCAAGATCAATTAGTGCTGAAGAATCAAAAGCTGCCCAAGAGGCCCCAGAATTTGAGGAGTTTGTTAAAGATGCTCTCCCTAGGTAAATGAAAGTTTGTTTTTGTCATAAGAAAAACAACAATATATCAAAACGAAAGTAAACTTGTTGGGATCTTATAGACAATAATTTGTGTAATCTTGTGCAGATTTGAGTTGGCTCTACAGCAGAACATCATCATGGATGTATTTTTCGATGATTGGGGAGTGCTTGGGGATGAGGACACCAACTTTGGAAGCAAATCTGACAGTCATCTGAAGGTAAAATCACCTTTTGCATCCCTGACCCATGCATTTTTCAGACCAACATCTTAAGTTCCTGAAAATAAACGTAATTGCAAGTAAATACTGTTATATATATGTTTTAAAGAAAAATAATGCCACATCAAAACTAATGATTGAAGTGTGTGGTTTATAGTTTGTTTTAATTTTCCTAGGAATATCAGTCTTTTACCGATCTCCAATACAGCAAAGACAAGACAGTCACTTGCGTGGATTGGCATCCCACGGTAAGACCATGCCATTGTTTAAAAGTCTGCAACCATATTAATTCTTGTACGGATTGTGACTGCAGATACCACGTTCACTTTTTACACATTCCTTAATGGTATTAAAAACTGCGTTTCATTGCCGATTTCGGGGCCGTGTGCACAGCCCAAACATTTTGTTAGTGAAGATCGAGCTACATAGCTCACATGCCAAATATAGGGTTTGAAAAGACAATTTAAACAGGGTGGGTTAAAACGCATGTTATGTGGTTGTAGTACCAATAATGTCTCACTTTTAAAATGATAACTTCGAGTAGTGAGGTCATTTTTTGGTTGTATAACAATAAATACCTCCAACTAGAAACGTCCCCCCATGTAGCAAGGAGCAACATGCACTTCTGAGTATGACACCAATGGAAAAAATCCACCAAAGAAATAAAAAATTCATTGCATATTGGCTTACGAATAAATTCAGAATAGTTTATGCCTGTAAATGTCACCCACTCCCTGATCATTAATTTATGTTGTCTTTTTTGCTCTTGCAGATCAAGGGTGTGATGGCAGTCTCCTGCTGCAAACGACTTAGTTTCGACGAAAGAATCGACCAAGCCAACAAGCTGCTCATGGAGCCATCGCTGGTCCTAGTATGGAGTTTCGCTGACCCCATTCACCCCCAGGTAAATCGCGCAAAAGGCCACCGCTAAGGTTTAATACATTATAGTGAGTACGTTTCGAATCCTTCAGTTTATTGACTCCGTTTTTTGATTTCCCGAGCAATGGCTAAATGGAAGCCCGCTTTAAGTGGGAAAGTTGTGATTGGAAACGGGCGCTAACGTTGTTAAAAATAAAAAAATTATCTAATTCGACACAAAATGCCAATTTTACTAATGTAAGCATCCGCGGTTTCGCACGTATTCTTGTTCGCAGCTTCTCCTGGAAGGGCCTGATGACGTCACCTGTTTCCAGTTTTGCCCGACCAACCCGAACATAGTGGCTGGTGGCTGTATCAACGGGCAACTCGTACTGTGGGATATCACTGAATACGCGGATAAACTGACCAGCAGTCGAGGAAGCGCATCGAAGGCAAACCAAAAGAAAGCTGTAAGTTTTCGTAATTTTTAAGATTTTGTGCNCTATTTAAAAACTGAGTATTATGTTCCTTAATTAACCTTAATCACCCACACAGTTTGACCAGTGCCTAAAGTTTGATATTCCTTTTAGTGCAAAAACCCTCTTGGGTCGTGACCCCGCACGACGGTCCTGTGTGCACGCTACAGCGAAATCCATTTTTCAATGACGTCATCCTCAGTGTTGGTGGTTGGACGTTCGGATTATGGAGGGACGGAGTTACGGTAAAAATTATTACATCTCGGTTTATTTCTTAGCGAAACTATGTGCTTTCTTTGATCCAAGGTTGTGCAAACTACGAGTCTGTCTCCGTTCTGTATTCTCTACGTTGCAGACGCGAAAACAACATTTTTTTGTATGATTTAAGTTGTCACAATAATTTCGTCCAATCACGTGCTGGGTTCATTTTCTGCCCAAAGAAAAGCCGAAAAGAATTTAAGCTACAATCTTTGCTGCCAAGATAGCAGAACACTCGATTTGAGTTATATTCCCGCAGGGAGGCAGGACAGCAGGGAGGCAGGTAGCTCTACGACCGACTCATTCTAAGCATAACGCATCAGTCGCTTGTCGGCCGACTTATTTAAAAAAAAACTTCAGGTTGCTTGTTTTGTTTTAAAGCCCTGACATTTGTTTACCTTGACGATGTGAAACAGTACTTGCCTAATTTGAATTCTTGTTGTTTAAGGACGGTGCGATTCTGCAATCCGCTTGTGCAGCGAAGTTGTACACAGCCGGACATTGGAGTACAACAAGGCCAGCCGTGTTCTTTCTTGGGACGAACGATGGAAATGTGGAGGTACTGAGAGGGATTTATATTTTACATACCATTAGCATTGTCAGTTAAAAATTGTTCAGTCTTAGGCAGAAAAATAGGCAAATATACAAGCAAACATATTTTTGCCATCCTTTTACATCACTACCTGGTATTGCTATACCATACTTACGTGGTCAAAACCAATAGGTTTAGATGAAATGTTAGTTAACTAAGTAAGCCTAGTGCTATGAGTCTTGACAGATTGAGTTTCTAAATGTAAAATTCGCACTGTGCCACGTCTTTATTTTTTTCGACAATACCTGTACTTTGCGTCGCGACGCCTGGCGCGTCGTTTTGGTTTTCCAAAGGCGTTCGCTAATTTTGTAGCTAATTGGCTTTTGTATCAATAAAGGTAACTTTGATAATAAACGTCTTTATTAAATTCTTATCTCTGGCCCGTCAAAAGCCCAACAAATACTTCCGAATGCGCCGCATCAAAAAGTTTGAGAAACACTAGTGTAGGAAAACACCTCTTTAGAAAAAAGAGGTTAAAACTGGACTACAGACAACCATGCAAATACAAAGCGGTTCTGTTTGGCCATCCAAAGGTTAACTGCATTTGAAGTTATTAGCCAACCGTGTTTTCAACTGGAACCCAGGAATATTACTGCGCTATTTTACAGGTTTGGGACCTTCTTGACCGAACGCACGAACCGCTTCTTGTGCAAAACGTAACAGCCGCACAAGTGACCCAGATCGTACCGTGGGTCGTATCCAAGAAACAACACCTTATCGCAGTATCTGATAATGTCGGGACTCTCCACATACTAGAAATACCATGGAATCTTCGCCACCCTGCCTCCAGTGAGGTAGGTGCTCTTTGTTTTTTGTTTTTTTTTCTCATGATTTTTACACTAAAGTGCCGGTGTATTTGTAGTCAAAATACTGATACTGTAGACTACATCAGGGATAGGCAACCCTTCTCAAGCCGCGGCCAAAACCACGGTCTCAGGGGACCGAGCTATTTTTTCGCTTACTATTCCGATTCCTTTACTGTTCTTATTGTTACAATTTCTCATTAGGTAGTTTCTCACAAGTAGGCAATTTGTAAACGGGCTGTTGGCCATATGATTTTGCTTGGCGGTCTGTAGGTTACCAACCCTGGTTTACATGTTTAGAATGATCTGACTTAACACTTTGTAAATCCTACACCGCAATAAAAATGACTTTGTTTGCATCCACAGAAAAACGGTGTCCAAGCATACTTCGACCGCGAAACGAAGAGAATTGAATATTTTGAGAGAAGAGCAACTATGCGAGCCAACCAAAGGACTGATGATAGCAAAAAATCTGGTGTAAGTTACGGCCNTTTTTTTTCTCATGATTTTTACACTAAAGTGCCGGTGTATTTGTAGTCAAAATACTGATACTGTAGACTACATCAGGGATAGGCAACCCTTCTCAAGCCGCGGCCAAAACCACGGTCTCAGGGGACCGAGCTATTTTTTCGCTTACTATTCCGATTCCTTTACTGTTCTTATTGTTACAATTTCTCATTAGGTAGTTTCTCACAAGTAGGCAATTTGTAAACGGGCTGTTGGCCATATGATTTTGCTTGGCGGTCTGTAGGTTACCAACCCTGGTTTACATGTTTAGAATGATCTGA
>QXVZ01017916.1:0-12672 GCA_008931825.1 Phallusia fumigata | reverse complement strand
CAATTCAATCAATCCGCATATGTCATTTCACCGTTCCGGTGTTCTGCACCTGCGAGCGTAATCCCCTTTTCTACGTCATAAGTTTCGGATCTAAACTTTTTTCTTAGTGGTTAATTGCACCGAACAGCACCAAGCAATACCGACGGCAACCTTCGCGAACGTCCAAGCGTCACCGCATCTTATCATAACGCGGTATTAGAGACAAGCAAAGGCGAGTAAAGCCACCTCCAAACACACAACCAATACCCCGTAATCGAGTTATCCCATAGCCACGTCTCGGGAAAGAATGACCGTACGGACGTTGGGGCAGACGAACTCTTCGGGGGACTTGGCGCTACAGGAACTCGTGCAGCTAGGGCCAACGCGGAAGAGGCTTGTCCCCCAAAAGCCATTATTCGGTTGTCGAAATGCCAATACTGGTAAAAATCTAAGATGAACAGGGAATGTTCTCAGGTATATATATGTTTGCATGTGTATCTATGCATCAATCTACCGATCCTTGCCCTGCAAAAGGTTTTTTCGACTGACAGAAACATCCACTTTATGGATTCAAATGCGAAAAGATATCTATTTAAATGTGCCCCAAATTATCCGCTTTATATAATATGCAACTGAGAGCGTAATGTCATACATCTCGATTCTTTGTCCTTTGAAATGTGTTTGCTGTGTGGTTAATTGCACCAAACAGTAACGGGCAATTCCACTGGCCACCTCCACACAAACAATTTTAGGCCTAGCGCCTCATTATGCACAAAGCATGGAGAGGGATTGAAAGTGAGAAGCCACCATCCAAACGCACAACCAATACCCCGTAATTGAGTTATCCCATAGCCACGTCTCGGGGAAGAATGACCGCAGCACGGACGTTTTCGCCGCCTGTGGAGCAACTGAGCTCTGTTGGCGACTTGGCCGCGAAGGAACTCTGCTCCAAAAAAAACCTCCCCCACCCCATAACCTGGAAGGCCGAATGACTGTGATAAAAATACATTTTTTTAGTCTCGTAGGCGAAAGACCTATCATCGAAAATGTCTTTATGACCCCGTTGTTGACGTACCTACCGCATTAGAATTCTGCAAACAGGTTATAAAGCTATTCAAGATCATTTTATTGTTCATCGTTGTGGACCGAAAAAGACTAAACCGGCAATGCTCAATTAGGTCTTTTAACAAGATTTTCAACACACAGTTTTTACTGGCAAGTTTGTTAGCCTTTCAACAGGATCCTCGCGTCCCGTTGGGTGTGCCAAAGGTTTGGTTTCAATCAAGCAAATCGGTGACATCATCAAATGGCCCGCAGCAACTTGTTTTGGGAATAGCTAGACGTCATAGACAACTCCATTTTCGAACACTTGTGCAGTTGTACTTCTTTTAAAATGCCAAAACGACAGCAATGGAGGCAAAACTTATGCAAGATGGTCAAAACGTACAGAAAACCTTTATCCACAGGGGTACAACTGCTTTCCAAACCTTGACCAGGAAACTAGACTTTTGTAAGTTACTAGTAAATGGGTATGGTATTATCTCACAATGCTATGACCGGAAATGGTTGTCTGGCTTTACGGAAAATCTGTTTCGGGGGTGTGCTTTTGCTAATAACGACCTTTTAGCTCTATTGTGTTGTACAAGACCGAAAATGTACGCCTAACTTGACTTAAATGGGGACTAGTAGAAACGGGTTAGGTCAGGGTGTGGAACACTGTTCCTTTAAGCTGAGGTGTGCCAACAAGTGGACAATGGGACTGACTAAAATTCTGCGCTCAAATGTGACCACATCTTCCGAAAGAAAGTAGAACCCTCATGTTACAGCGATTATCCTAAACATGTCGTCCAATCGTCATTTACTTTATGTGCTTAGGTTTACACAATTAAAAATAGCCCAGCAAGTATTGCCTACATAGAAGTTGCAACGTCGGTACTTACAATTAAATATAAAACGACAACACACAATGGATTTTAAAAATCTTGCAACTTGACGAAAAGGCCACTTATCCCTTCTGTCCTGACAACAACGCCCTCGTTAGAGTCAACAGTACCCCGCATAAATGGCTGTCTAAAATGCTGCTGTGCAATGTGTTGGCAAATGTGCAAAAAAGAGATTTTAACACAGTGTTATGCTAGTGGACCGACGTGCTACATCCACAAGCAATGTAACACTGCGTGTGTTCAAGTAAAATGAATTGATGAGGTTGGTGACCNAATGTGCAAAAAAGAGATTTTAACACAGTGTTGTGCTAGTGGACCGACGTGCTACATCCACAAGCAATGTAACACTGCGAGTGTTTAAGTAAAATGAATTGATGAGGTTGGTGACCGCTACTGATGACGCCAGCTAATGACAACAGATCAATAACAAAGTACCCGGTTAAACTAGATTTCCAAAGCCAGGTTTCAGGAAAATATGATCTCGGTGTTACCGGGGCAACTGCGGGAATGTTTACCGAAGAGGCACTGTCGAGCACTTCATATCGCATGTTCATCATCGGCACCAATGCGCGCTCCGGGAAGGCCATTCCACGATACAAGATTCGGTCTAATAGCATATACAGAGACGAGTAAAGGTATCTCACCAGTGGGCAACAATATAAACAGAGCGCAGCTGTGCCGCCTTACCCATCTATATATTTTGTTTGGTTCAAGTGGGTGTCTTTACTTAGATTAGTGTCTCGATCGGGGGTGCTAATTTTTTAAGAAGCTGATGCACCAACAGAGGACCTTTCGCCAACATCGATTAAAGTCAGCTGATCGACATGCTATGACGTAGTATGTGAGCGGAAATGCGTCACGAGCAACTGAAACATTCGTCTCGATCAAGCTGCCACTAAATAGGTTGCAAATATCGATGCACGGCAGTGCAATGCATGACAAGTCACGCATGAAGTGCGAGTCCGGGCAAAAGAAAAAAATTCTTACTGAAGGAAAACACAAATAAACTAAACAGATCGCAAGCTAAACCTGTCTCACCCTGTAAGCATGTTCTCCCACAACCATGTTTCAGGGAAGTAAGTTCTAGGTGTAACTTTCGCAAGGCCTCCCTTTCTAAGCCCACTGTCTGAATCAGCCATTTGTATTTCTGCTGCGAAAACGGGGCCACTAGAATAGTCAGCTTCGGCGAAAAGCACATAGTCATCCACATAGAAATCTAAGCGAGTTATAGGATAAATTTAAAAGGCTAAAGATAGAAAGTGGCTTATGGCCTGTAGGTGCGTACACGTTAGTTGGAATGGGCATATAACTGTGACGTATAGCGACACGCCAATATTTACGACAGATACAAAACGAAGGCGTTAAAAAACAGCTTCGGTAAGTTGACATTGCCGCACTACTTTACAATGTGCAGAAAGAATTTTGAGACTTTTTCCTTATTTGACGTCACAGTTTGTCCGAAGTTAGTATCCCTACGGTGAAACACAGATAGGTACCCAAAATCTATGAACTCGCAGTCTTGGCAACCTACGCATGTCGTACTACGTAACTCAACAAGGTTAAAGTCGCCCATGCAAAATGGTACCACCTGATCTACAATACATCATGTACATGAAATGGTATTTTCACCACCAATCCACCGGTCTACCAATGACAAATTACCCAGTGACTTTGTCGTCCCAAAGCCAGGTTTCAGGGAAAAACGATCTAGCTTTGGGGGCAGATTTAGCCTGGGCGCTTTGGCCTACTATTCGGCCGACATTTGCTCGCGCTGGGGCCAGAGCAACAGGCGCCGGGGCCCCGTCCAAAGCAAAGGCAACCTCGTGGAAAATTGGGTAAAAGTCTACAACAATAGATGTAATACTGAAAAGCGAACTAATGCGTTGTGGAGATAGAAAAGTTGATGGCTATGTCTAAATTCTTAAAGGTTCTTTAGTGCACAAAAACTTGGGCCTTAAACAATAATACCCCATTGCGACGATGGTTAACATTGTCCATTTAACATAATATTCACACTACAGAAAAAACTTTTTACTCTTACGTTAAAANACAAAAACTTGGGCCTTAAACAATAATACCCCATTGCGACGATGGTTAACATTGTCCATTTAACATAATATTCACACTACAGAAAAAACTTTTTACTCTTACGTTAAAACCCGGTCCCTAAATTCCTACCTCAAACCCATACTTTTACCAATACGTTACATAAATTAACGTTATTTATCTCAAATCTGCAGCGCTCAACAAACAACGGACCCCTCTGACAACCCCTAAGAGGTGGAAAAATGCAACGAAAAGCAAGCAAAAAGGAACACATGCGACTTACAGTCTGGCTGTTTCTTGTAAACAAGTGCATCTGTCAAAACAAGCATTCCGGCTTCCTGTGGGAAAATAAAGTAGTTTCGTTATTTCTTTGTTATCTGGTTATATTATAGAATGAGAAAATGCGCAATAATGTTGACGCAGTGGTACACCACAATTTGTTTTCTTTTCTGTGTTAGGAGAGGGAGCAAGAGAAGCTAACGCCAAACTTTAGCACATGCTGACAAGATCCACTGCAAAAGTTTGGCAATGATATCACTGATTAGACATAACCTGATTATGTCTAATCTGATTATTCAGTGTGTACTTAAGCAGTAAGGCTTTGNAGCACATGCTTACAAGATCCACTGCAAAAGTTTGGCAATGATATCACTGATTAGACATAACCTGATTATGTCTAATCTGATTATTCAGTGTGTACTTAAGCAGTAAGGCTTTGTATCCAGTAGGGCAACAAGGCATCTTATTTGAAACAACTGGATCAGGAGCCCACACCAAGGCAAAAAAATTTACCAAATCTGTCTTACCCGCTATAGTCACGAGTCACGACTAAACAATAAAACAACACGCGTAACGAACCGGAAGCAGTAATCTCATAACTCTGTCTGAGTTTTTAAATAGGCGCATGTATCCACGATTGCTTTGGCAAAACGGATTCGGTCAGTTACAACGCATGGAAGCATACGATGATATCCCTTCGCAGCAGTCAATTGTAATGTAAAGCTATTTGCATTTTTTTTCAATTCAAAAACAAAGGTTTATGTGTATTGTAAGTTTCGACTAACAAAGTTGTAAACGACCCTTGACTTATTTCGACGTAAGTTATAAGCACTAATTGTAAACGACGTATTTTAAATTTTTGAACATGAAAGAACCTCCGAAGACCGATTCAACGATAAAAACAAATGCACTTACCGAAAACACTTCCGAGGCGTCTTTAGCACCTGACGGAATAGGATACCACCACCACCATCTCCAGAAATCCGGGGTTGAACCAGTGCTTGAATACTTGTTTAAATCGGTGACAACCTTGAACAAACGAATAACTGATAAATCAAAGCCAACAGTATGGGCGATTTTTTTAACATAATGCAAAAATAAAACTACCGGGTATCAGATTAGGAGCATTTTTTGTTGTTGGTAAAAAGGAAAAAATATACTTCTCCAGACAAAGGTAAATAAATGAAGTACGCTATCACTGTTACGTCACAAATAGTAATAATAAATTGGTTACAGTTTTACCTTAGTGAATAGGGAACCGATAATCCAAGCACGCCAAAACATTGTGGTTGCTTTAACTAATAAGTATTATTCTGTAAACTTAGTTGCAAGATTTATTAGTTTTGTTTTTAACAATCGATTAAAAAAGGTCGCAAAGCTGGAACAGATTGTGACATCAACTAGTTTTGACGTCACACACCTACATTGTTGAGCGGAGGAAGGTCATACATAATAAGCGCATAATTACATTATGAGTCACCAGCAGCGAACCCATTCAACCCACAAGCCCTATCAACGCGACATAGACCGTATGCGCTCCAAACTACGTATTGAGTGACTGCGCACCAAATTTTGTTGCTGCAAGCAACGGTTGAAAATGAAAGACCTTGTTGGCTTGGCTGGTAACGTGTGAAAATACGCACCCTTTCCTGTGAAATGTCGTTGCCTGACTTCAGCAACAGAACGCTTTGGTCGATGGNCAGTAGGGCAACAACGCATCTTTATTTGAAACAACTGGATAAGGAGCCCACACTAAGGCAAAACAATTTACCAAATCTGGCTTACCCGCTATAGTCACGAGTCACGACCAAACAATAAAACAACACGCGTAACGAACCGGAAGCAGTAATCTCATAACTCAGTCTGAGTTTTTAAATAGGCGCATGTATCCACGATTGCTTTGGCAAAACGGATTCGGTCAGTTACAACGCATGGAAGCATACGATGCCATCCCTTCGCAGCAGTCAATTGTAAAGTAAAGCTATTTGCTTTTTTTTAAATTAAAAAACAAAGGTTTATGTGTATTGTAAGTTTCGACTAACAAAGTTGTAAACGACCCTTGACTTATTTCGACGTAAGTTATAAGCAGTACTTGTAAACGACGTATTTTAAATATTTTTGAACATGAAAGAACCTCCGAAGACCGATTCAACGATAAAAACAAATGCACTTACCGAAAACACTTCCGAGGCGTCTTTAGCACCTGACGGAATAGGATACCACCACCACCATCTCCAGAAATCCGGGGTTGAACCAGTGCTTGAATACTTGTTTAAATCGGTGACAACCTTGAACAAACGAATAACTGATAAATCAAAGCCAACAGTATTGGCGATTTTTTAACTTAATACAAAAATAAAACTACCGGGTATCAGATTAAGAGCATTTTTTGTTGTTGGTAAAAAGTAAAAAATATACTTCTCCAGACAAAGGTAAATAAATGAAGTACGCTGTCACTGTTACGTCACAAATAGTAATATTAAATTGGTTACAGTTTCACCTTAGTGAATAGGGAACCGATAATCCAAGCACGCCAAAACATTGTGGGTACTTTAAAGTATTATTCTGTAAATTTAGTTACAAGATTTATTAGTTTTGTTTTTTTAACAATCGATTGAAAAAGGTCGCAAAGCTGGAACAGATTGTGACATCAACTAGTTTTGACGTCACACACCTACATTGTTGAGCGGAGGAAGGTCACACATAATAAGCGCGTAATTACATTATGAGTCACCAGCAGCGAACCCATTCAACCCACAAGCCCTATCAACGCGACATAGACCGTATGCGCTCCAAACTACGTAATGAGTGACTGCGCACCAAATTTTGTTGCTGCAAGCAACGGTTGAGAATGAAAGACCTTGTTGGCATGGCTGGTAACGTGTGAAAATACGCACCCTTTCCTGTGAAATGTCGTTTCCAGACTTCAGCAACAGAACGCTTTGGTCGATGGCCCGAGCGCCGACGTACGATCCACTCCCCGACGTCTGAACCTTGATGCTGACGTCAGTTCCGGCATCGACGCGGGTCCCTGAACTTGTGACGGTTACCTGGAACGCATGACCCAGAAATGATATAGTTGCGATGGCGTCAAACGCGATTGCATTGCGACAAATCAACGAATATTGTGACGTTGTGCCGCTACAATTTTCTACAAAGGAAAGAGTTTTGTTTTACCGCGAAAAACGAAGAATTTGAAACTACAAATAGCTAGAGATTGTGACGTCAAAAATACATGCTTTGCGCTTGGCACACCATACAAGTGTGACGTAGTAACTGAAAACTTAATGGTAAATTTACTGCATAACGTTCTGAAAACTGATGAAAGTAAACACTGCACTGCTGTTAATAAAACACCCTTGTGTGGCCTATTAACGTACATCGTGAAATAGTTCAAAAATTTAGCGTCGTAATTTACCTGATTTTGAAGCGACGTGCTCACAGTCAGTTTGATGTAGTCGGCCACGATCTCACCGTCGTCGCGAACGTACGAAGCAAGAAGCTGAACACCGGGAATCATCTCGTGCGTGACGTCAAATGCATAGTCACGTGACATAACTGGGGTGCCCGAGATTGTCTCATCGCGCAACACAGCTCCTCTTGAAAGAGTCTAAAGAAAAACAAAAAAATTACAGGTAATTTATAAGTTTTAGGGACATCAACAATTTAACCATTATTGTCTTCCTTTTTTAAAAGCTAGCTGTACTTCAAATTCATTTGATACTCAAATGTAATTCATTACGTTGTAAGATGGTTTGGCAAACACTTAAATCACGCAAAACAACTAACGTTTTTGTAGCAATAATAAAACATGACGCTCAAACTACAAATTTCCAAATCCTCACCATAACTCTTATACTGGGAACGGCTGAAGTAGTACGAATCATAACAGTGGCAATGTCTCCTGGGCTAACTGTTGAACTATCAGAGGTTGTGATTTGGAGATAAGAATCGGATGGGGACTCAGCACGTTCCACAACCCAGTTTTCATTATCATAACCTGGTGAGTTCAGGATAAATGCCTACAACAAAATATACCAAAATTAAGATTAGAGAGCATGTGACAATAAGTAAAGGTTTGATGAACGCAGATGCTCAATAAAATGAGAGTTACTTTATCATAGTGGCCATGACATTACTGAAACACAATCCACCCAACCATTAAACAATAAAAAAACTCAATTGAACAAATCTGCTGTGTTTGTTAATTTATTTTTGCACCATTATGCTGTCATTTGCCAAAACACTGTTAGATTATGGTGCAAATTTTACAAACCTATATTTATTTGTGTCATAAATATATTTACCCTAAAATTGACTTTGGAGAATGAAGTATTTGCTGCCTGAAAAGTATATATAACTACACCATCTGGGGGGATTGTGTGGTTGGAAACAGAAACGTTTCTCCTGTAGTAGTTTCGTGCACTAGGAGAAAGAGATAAAAATGTGTAGGTCACAGTTACTTCTTTTGCCAAATTACTAAAAAAGTCCAAAAACATGAAATATTTATCTAAATTTTAAAAAAATACAAACATCACATATTACTACTTACCTGTAATAAGTCTCAATAGCTAGATAATTGCTTAGGCGGTCGCTTTCCAGTAGCGGTTGGCCATCCTGTTCTGTGACCTTGATCTACATTTCCAATAGTAACAATAACACATCAATGCACCAAAATCACCAACATCATAATACTTACATAAGCAGTGTAAAATAAGCCTGGTTTGATTGTGTCAGGCTTGTAAAGAGCTTCAACCTTCATGTTTGAACGCTTAACATCAATTTCTGTTGTCTCGTTAATGGTTACATCACTTTGCCCATCTGTAACGCTACCAGTTACAGTAATTTTTTTTTCAGACGTCCCATCCCAACCCAACTGTTTCTTGGTTTCGTCCAAGGTAAGAGAGAATACCGCAACGCCAGTAAACTTCTGCAAATGTAGAACAAAACCTGCAGAAGTGATTCCCACAATTTTGTTCCTTTTTTCATTACTTTTTAATCATGAATGATTACAATTACAACCTGAAGCTGGTATTAAGCACATGTCACATGTTAAGCATGTGTACAGGATAAAAAAAGCATTTTTAAACAAACCTCTATACCATCTGCTCCTATCTTTTTTACCATATCTAATAAACTTCCCATTTTACTCTAAATTTAAAATTTTCAAGGGGCAGACTGACAATCACTGGTCTAGAGTTTTTTTTATAAATTTTGTGCATGTTTTTTAAAATTACCGGAAATGATTCTTTAACTGTCCCTTTGTTTGGCAAGCTTGGACCAAACAATGATGGCCTGGAAAAAAACACTGGACCACCCCAAGTGTTGCCCAGGGTAAGTGTAAGAGATGCTTTTCCCTTGACAGGTTTTCCATATGTGTATCTAATAACAAATTGAAACAATGTTATTACATGCATAGAATGGTTTCTGTTTAGATGCAACATATTTTACTGATTCTCATGAGACTATGAAGTGTGATACTACTTCCAATTAACAAGTATGCAAGAAAATCACAACAGAAAAGCACATCATAGTACACCTGATTAACTTACGTTCCCTTTACTTTGATGGTAATTCCAGAAGACCCAGGGTATATGAAAGTTGGTGCCTCAACCTCAACTTTAAATTTGGGAAGCTTGTAAAGTTTTACTTCAACTGTCATTTCTTCTTTGTAACCCTGTTAATTAAATTGTTGGTAAATTGCAAAGTTGAAAAAATGTCCAACTAGAGTTTTACATTTGCTGTACAAGCTCATGACATTGAAACTTTTACTTTTATTCAACAAGTTTGGGTTTAAAAAAGCATTCTGGCTCAAAAAATTATGCTATCAGCAACATTAATACCAATTCCCTCGCCCTTTGTACGTATTCTTTCATTGGTAAGCATCTGGCATTACCCATTTAAATTGTACACACTGTCGTTATAAATATTATTATCACAAATATTGTAAAATTAGATTTAAATATGATTAAGCTGCAGTGAATATGTGTTTAATATAATACCAGTGTTTCAAAAGTGATTTTCCAGTTGCCATTGGCAGCTTCTCTGTTTAATGGAAATTCACTACCAGCCACACCATGTACAAGCATCACATCAGTTTCCAGGACAATTGTGTTGCCATTAGGATCTTCCACAGAGTATGTAACATTTCCAGACAGGGGGCGAAGATCAGGTTTTAAAACCACAGCCCGAAATTTAACTACATTAGTAACAAAATTTAGTAAAAATTACAAAGTAAAAAACAAAATTTGGTTCTTACTTGTCTGTCCAGGCTGATAGATTGCTTTATCAGTTTGAATAAAAATCGATAACGTTTTTGAGGCAAATGTAAAACGTGATGTTGAATTTGTAAAGAGAGTTTCTCCTGATACTGTGTCTACACCAGTGATATTCATGGAAAACTTAGTTGCCCCAGCATATCCACGTGGAATCTAAATTGACAAGTGTTATCTAAATTTAAGCTGCTTTGTATGCATTTTAATGTTACTAATCTTACCTGGCCCAAATTGACAGTTGCACTTGAACCTAGAACAAGAAAAAACCTATGCTGTATTTTCTTTAAAAAGCATGGTTATAGTTTTTAACTAACCTGAATTTATCATAGCTGAGTTTTGAAGTGAAATCAAGTTGTCTGATGATGTAAGATGCACAGTAACCTGCACTGCATTGGGGGATTGCAAAATTGAGATAGCAGGAGAAATGCTAAATCCTGGACGAATGACTTTGGGTACATATACCGCGTAAGAGCTGAAATAAAAAAGACACATGTAAGCTTATCCTATTTAAAAAATGTCACCAAATAATAGGAAGTATAAGATGTAACCATATATAATTTTCATTTAAAACCTAAGGTTGAAATTATTTTACTTGTTGAAAGAAACCATAATGCTACAATACAATTAATATTTTGATCTTGTAGATTTTGAACTTACTTTTCTCCCAGAGCATTTCCAATTAGCGAAAAGAGGCATAAAAATAATGCACCTCGCAAAATCATTGCATCGATTGCACCTGCTTCCTTGTGGTAAAAATCAGAAATCAGGTAAAACAAGTTACTGCATAAAAGCAATCACTGAGATTTCGTTTTGTTCAAAATAAGCTGTATAAAAACAACATTTACCATGAAGCAATTCTTAAGGTAGGCAGTGAGCAAGTCCACACGGGTATTCTACAGCTGTATGTCTTGGAAACAAACCACAATTTCATACATTTAGTTCATGTTCAGTAAGATTCCAAAAACGATTTTTTTTCAAAAGCAAATCATAATAGAACGCTGTTCAGCCGCTGATTTCTACACTGTTAGCAGTGGTTGGACAACCTCTATTGTACTAATTATATCTCGCGCGAAACGTCATCACATTCTCGCGCTGCCAAACCTGCGTCAATTTCCGAAAGTTTGAAAAAAGTCTCAAGCAATAGCAGAATCAAAATTGGGAACTTCCCCGTTGCGCCAAGTTTGCGCATACTGTACGCTACGGTACCTATGCAACTTGTAATTTTTGGTTTAAAAAAGGTAAACGGTGGCAAATGTATCAGCAAAAATCTTCGAAATCAGCATGTGAAAAATTAAAATGAAACACAAAGCAAGCACTTTTACTTAAAAATCTGCACATTTTACCACTAAGACGGACAACTACAATTACAAGCTAAACCTCCTGCCATCTCGCAAACCAACTCTATGCCGCGAACCACGCCAAGCTCTCCTTATATACGAACAAGACGCGTAAACAGCACAAACCGCTGCACCGACGAGGAGCACGAATTAGAGTACCCTCGGGCCGAATAAGTTTTTAGCCGGCAATCGTTCGAATTCACACTTTGGCATCCCGAGGACTGCGAATCGAGTACTGTTGGGAATACTTCACTTGTTGTTTTGTGTCCCTCGAGTGTCCAGTTCACGTTCTTGAGGTTGCGGTGGAAGATATCTTGAAAACACTCATGCCACCGAGACACGTAGGCAATCCGTTTTGCAAAGATAGTTCAATTAAGCTTTTTTTATTTTATCGGTCTTTGAAAAACTGATGTTTTCTTGTTAAAAATCGTTTTTTCCTTGTAAGCTAAAATTGTTTTGTGTTTCTTGTCTTTATCTGTTATAACTTGCTATACAGCAATAAAAGAAGAAAATCGTCGTGTTCGTGTATCGATGCTTGTTTTCGGTCTTTAAGTTAAAAAAGCATGCTTCTGTAACGAAGTTTGACAGCTTCCGTTTTTTTCTAATTATCGCTCCGCGCATCCATCGTATGGCGGTTAACTTAATCTTTTGTAAATTATAAGAAGTCGAAGCTGGAGTACTGTGCGGGGTGTAGCCTATGCTTGTGGCTATTGCATTTAAAAAGGTCCACACACATAATTGGTTTGCGAAAGCACAGAATTACATTTTGTTTAAACATAACCTTATCGCTTATAAACTAATGTTATAACGACC
>QXVZ01017914.1:31943-51347 GCA_008931825.1 Phallusia fumigata | reverse complement strand
CCAACCTCTTCTGAATGAGATCCATCACCTACAATGAAAAGTACTATGTAAGCTATATGGTGTCAATATTTGGGTTACCGTTTTCTTGCAGTTGGAGAACAGATGGACTTAAAGAAGATAGTAATAACATATATACTACAAGCTAAATATTATACCTAATATTTAAAACATTTCTCTAAATTCCAAAACATTACATACGTGGAGTTACGACCAACGAATCTGTTGTTCGCTTCTTTTTCTTACTTCCAGAGCGTTTCTTTCGAAAGCTGGCTAGCTGCAAATATTTGTCAAAATTATGCATTTAACTCGTAAATAGACAATAGAAAAAGCATTTCACACAACTGAGCTGAATCCAATAAAAAACCTTAGTTTAAGATAGTGTTCTGCTCAACACCTAACTTTTTTCACCCAAACATTTCTGCAAATTTTACAGTTTTTTAGTGTAAAAATGCCAAAAAAACCTGGTTCAAACTTTCTGTGAGTAAAACACAGAAAGCAATTATTTTTCTGTTGTACTCGTGAAACTTGAGATCTAATAACTCACCTTGGCCTTTCCAGCTTCAAGCTTTTGTTTGCGTTCTTCTTCATCCATTTTGACAAACAGTTTAATAAATCATGTTCATTACTAAACTATTCTAAATGCAACATGTTAACTGTCTCATACTACAATATATACCTAGGCAAAACACAAAGACAATCAGGTGGCTTTGAATATTGCATGCGTGCATGCAGAAATCATAGGGTTGGATGACACTTTGTGTTTCTAAT
This sequence comes from Phallusia fumigata, assembly GCA_008931825.1. NCBI lineage: Eukaryota > Metazoa > Chordata > Ascidiacea > Phlebobranchia > Ascidiidae > Phallusia > Phallusia fumigata. The sequence goes on along the minus strand of QXVZ01017914.1, from coordinate 50,579 downwards.
GTATTACATGAAGCTTGTTACATTTTAATACTTTGGAGCTTCGCCACAGACAATGCAAGAGTTTTTAAATCCCATCCCATCCCCTCTTCCACAAATTACCCCATTCAAATGCATCACTTGCATTTACTATTTAAGAGCAAAATAAACCCGTTACATGTCAAGTGAACCTTAAGTTTTTGATGGCCCAAGAAATACCATAACAAAGGCACGTTGAAGTATGTACTTTATCCAGGCTTACCATAAGTCCCATTTAGCTGGGACTGTCACAGTTTAAACGCCTTGTCCCGGTCAGTCATCCAATATGCCCCGGTTATTTGGTCAGTCAGCAACCATATCATGGTGAGGTCTATTGACCCACACCCTTATTAATATTGCGTGTTATTGTGTCCTGTTTTGTTACCTCATTTAGCTTGACACAAACGGCATTGTTATATCACAGTATAAACATAGTATTATTGTGCTAAGTTTGTGTTGCAGTTAGTGGGAAATCAACCTGCTAAATTATAATAAAATGCTTAAAAGAAAATGCAAGTTAACGAACGACCTCAAAAGAGACTACCCGTAAATGAAAAAAACATTTATTGGCAAACTTCATTGCGAATATTGTCGATCTATTTTTTCAATTAGTCATTGTGGTTATATGTTTGGGTTGGTTGAGTGGTATATGTTTGGGTTGGCTCCGTTTCAACTTCTAAGTTGTAAAAATATGGTAAGCCTAACTTTATCCATTGTTTGCAACGTCAACGATAGATGTCATTAACAGACTTGCTGCATGTGTTATTTACAATAGCTAACACTTTCATTATCTAGTAACTCCCCAAAGTATGGTTTTTGACAAAACAATTAATACTAGACTATAAAGCACGTAATTATAACTGCTATCAACATCAAAGTTTACACAATTATTCAGTACGGCAAGTTTTCTGTCAAACATACGTAACTTTTTCATTGGCAAAAACTAAAACGGCTACATCATATGCTAAAATTGACATATTCTAGTTTTAAAAATCACAATTTTAGCGCGAGCCAACTTTGACATAATGCAAACACGTATCCGCACTCATGCGTGAAATATTAGACGGCTGCTAATCTATTCCCGCAGGGCAGGGGAGCAAAGAGAGTTATCAGTGGTTGCGCACAAAACCGAAGGGGGCTCTTGATCATTGACCTTTCTGTTAAATCCGTTTTACCGTATAGTTTGTATTGTTAACTTTGTATTTCATTAGGGCTGACTTTGCGTCATTAGGTCTTCCACTGTAAGTGTAGCTCTTTTAACACCCAATACTATTTCCACGGAAGTACATTAAAATCCACGTCCGTTTCCCCTGAACCCAAACCGACTACAGAGGTATTGCTTACTATCCTTTCTTTGTATTGGGAGTGTCTGAACTACATACAAAACCAACTCTTTTCGTCATATTTGTTTCGCTTTTTCACTCTTATACCAAAGAGGAGTGTTTGGCGCGATTGACTTGTGCTCACAAGGTTGAAGGTTCTAATCCCGTCTCGGTCGCTTGTGTTTCTTTGAGCAAGAATACCCCGCGGACCCGATGGGTTGACCCAAATTGAAGTCACCAACTTCAAAAATGGAAAAAAAATAATCCAACGGAACTGCAATGAGGCAGGTAGCTCGACGGTGGATTCTTTACGGACATAACGCATTCAGGCGTTGCTCCACTCCCCGAGGATGAAAATGAAACAAACAAACAAGATGCCGAGTATATAGCCAAACCCAGAACCACGTTTGGAATTGACAAGCCCCAATAAATACGTACATGTTTTATGTATATTTTTTACATGTACACATTTGTTTTTTTGGGGGGGAAGCAACCAAACTTAATGTAAAACTTACAAATTTGGAGGGGAAGCCTACCTTAATGTACTATTTAAAATTTTGAGGGGAGGGCATGGCTCCTTTTATACACAAATTACTAACAAGAGAAAATCAACACATCGCAGTGACGTCCGCGATTCGACCGAAATAATTACATCACCTTACCGAACCAGAGCTGGAGGACGAATTACTTTGACGACCGACAACACAATTATCTTGCCTAGTATTTAAGAAATGGGTATTTACAGTTTAGATAACGAATAGCGACCAACCAGGCGTTTAAGAGTTTGTAAGCGAGCTTACGAATATGTATGTTTTTCTAAGAATGAAAAAAGCGGTAATTTAGATGAGACTTAATTTAGCGCGCAATATCAAATATTGTTTGTTAAAATGACCATGGGCTTTATGACGGTATAATGAATTTTTTTTGTGCGCAGCCGCAAGTGGTATGAGGATTAGGAACGAACCCTGCCTGAGCAACCAAGACGGTCGAGTGATTACACTGATTAGCGCGACTGCTTGTGCTCGCAAGGTTGTGGGTTCTAATGCTGGCTCGGTCGCTTGTGTTTCCTTGGGCAAAAAACTTAAGCATTGGTACAACCCAGTGGTCCGATGGATTCACCCAAACTGAAGTCAACAACTCAAAAAATAGGCGTTATTATGCCTATAATATCAAGCACCTAAATAGGGGGAACTGCAGTTCCACAATAGCAGGTGGTTGCCCATTCATTGCTTTTTCTCCATTACAATGAAGTTTTCACAAGGGGACAAACATTGCGTGTTTATAGAGATCAGTGGGACAAAAAGGATGATGCCTTCTTGCCCTACAGCTACCAATTACCCATGTTTTGAGCAGTTTGTTAAATTGACAGAAAACTAGAAGGGTGGCTTACCATATATAGACATTCTGTGTACACTATTACCCGATATTAAAACAGGACATATTTCCCACATTATATTACATTGGGTCTTAAAGTTACCTGCGCTATTTATGACATGATTGTTTCTGCTGGCAGAAACGCATGGGTCCCCAAACATGCAAAGTTCTACATATTGCAATTTTCTGAAAACATGTCCAGGCTAGGCTATAGATATAAACAAAGCAACCAGTGCACCACAAAGACATGTTCTACAAACTATCCAAGTTACACCAAGTTTGGACATTGTTTAATAATATTACACATTTTTGGGGGCTAGTGGGGTCACTGCTGGAGCTGTAGGGTAAAAACATTAAATTTTGCACTGCAATGAAATGTTACACAAACTTTCCAAATTTCATCTAATACGGAGATCGTTTAAGTATTTGCCCCATTTTAGGGGACTAGTGGGGTAACCGTTGGGATATGGGGTCAAACAACACTAATGACACAACTCCATGACCATATCTACCAACTGCAAAAGTTTCATCCAAATCCGCCAAACATTGGGGGGGGGGGGGGGGGGGGGGGGGGGGGGGGGATATTTCACCCTTTTGGGGGCTAGCGGGGAAACCCTCGGGGTTAAGAAGTCAAATTGGACGACACAACTCCATGACCATATCTACCAGCCCCTTTCAGGAAGGGGGCCCATAATTAACTATTGAATGACTGATTACTTTTGCCACATTATATTTTGCGATAGACATGAAAAAATAATTCCATGTGTGAAACTGTTGAATTGCTCTTTAAAAAGATATTCACAATTCCATGACCAATAAATTGTAATGTAACATAAAATGGGAAAAGTTCGAAAAAACCTTAGTTAGGGTAAATTTCTTAATATGGCAGAGAGTTGAAATGCTGGCAACACACAATTACAAAAAATGTATATATGCAAAAAAGTTTTGAGATTCAATTGTTTACTTAACATGCCTCATATTTTTTTTAGTTTTAAGAGTTGCCACAACCTCACAATCCAAGTTTTAGTTTATTTCCTTGCATTCTTGCTTCAAATATAGGGCATCCAAATCAGCTGTTTTTTTATACGCATGTCACACAGAATAGTGAAAAAAACATAATCACAGTGCAAAGCAAAAGCAGTATTACATTTTGCCACAACCAAACAGACTGTTACAAAAACAAACCACGCCCTAAATATTTAGCCATGCATTTATGGGAGCAGAGTACAGCTTCCACCAAAATATTAGTACGACCTGATGAATCTAAACCGATAAGATTTTCACATATCTGCTTTAGGTCAAAATCTACCATAAAATATACATATGATTCAAAGCAATAGGTTGAGCAAGGACACTGTCTACCAGACTTAAGATACCTGATAATCACATGTGAATAAAGTTCTCCGTTGCTGTAAAATATTCTGTTTGCTCTTACAACTCTTGCACATGCTTCTTTCAGTGATACAATTTTGTCTATTGTTCCACCATTTGTTCTTTGTGGTCTGTCATCACCACTAAAGCTGTTCATGAACAAATCCAGCTTCTCCAGCCGAAGGTTTGTAAAAGAATATGGTAAAAATGTAAGAAGATTATGTGAGGCTGTAAATCGTTTTAACTTGCATAATTTTCCAATTTCCTTTGGTAACTCTTTTAATTTGTTGTGACTGAGTTGAAGTTGCCACAGTTCATGTAACATACAAATGCAATTGGGAAGAATGGACAAACAATTGTTGTCCAGACACAAAGTTCTTAACGTTGTGCAAAGTGGTGATGAACCTATACAAAGACCTGGAAGCTCTGTTAGCAGATTATTGGACAAAACCAATTCAGCCAATGACTGCATTTCACCAATAGCTTCAGGAATGGCCTTTAATTTATTTGAACTCAGATCTAAAGATGTTAAATATTTTAGGGCAAGAATTCTTGAGTCAACTTTTACCAACTGACAGTCATTCACCTTTAGTTTCTCAAGCTTTGTTGGAAAAGATGTGGTCGTTGGATAGTCTTTTCGTGCATAAATTTGCAATTTTGTTTTAGGAGTTTCAATGTGCTTTGTCTTTGCAGGTGCCATGGATGACAAAACACTCTGACCAGATAACGCTTGACCTTTGTGTGCCATTGCAAGTGCATTCAAAATGCGTTTCAATTCAATGGGATCAGCCTTTTTAATACATAAGTCCACCACTGGCTCGTTTAAACGAATGGTTGCTTTTCCATCAGACAAAAACTTTCCAAAAATTTGTTTGATGTTGTCCCTAACTTTATACTTGACACCTTGCTTGTCCCGAGCAGTGCAATACATTAAAAAAACAACATCTCCTGGTTTTCTTGCCAGAAACAATGTGGCTTGGGCAGCTTTTCCAGATCCACCCCGCATTCCTTGTGATGCAACATTTCTGTTGACCACTTCAACTTGACATTTTATTCGCATTTTACTTCTACTTTTTTCTGTTTAATAATGTGATGTAAAAGATTGTTTTTCACTCTTTAAAAAAGTAATTGTACAAACAAAACCCAAATAAAAAGCTATTGTTTATCATCTAGGAATAGGAAAGTGTTCTGCTTTTTGGTGAGTAGCCAGTCTGCAGAATAAGGCAGTTTCTGACAGGATCTCCAGCATGCAGGACCAAAATGTTCTGCGTGCAAAGCCAATTACACCATGTGCGACACAACATAAGTGACAAAGAAGAATAGCAGAACAATAAAATGTATTTGGTGAACATTTAATTGCAAATAACAACAAAAACAAGTAGAAAACCCTGCCAATGTAGACCCCTATGTCAAAAAACATCATGAATCAGTGTGAAAACACCCGACTTGCCAGGAATATAACAAGCTCTGCGTTTATTTTGAGTTGTTATTCATCGATTGTTTTAGGTTTTAACCTTCGCGTGCAAAGAAAAAAATCTGCATGCAGTAAAAAAAATTGGCAGGCAAAAAAAATTAATCAACACCTCACGCGTGTAGCTGCCATACTCTGCAGACTGGGTGAGTAGGTTGTTAATGTAACAGCTTGCTGCCTGTCGGGTCTTAACTCTTATTTTTTGCTGCTGTTGTGCTAAATGACCAGCTTAATTATGTGTGACCAAAGCAAGCTTGCTTATGTTATAGCATTTACTTCCTAAACTCTGTGGGTTAAATACGTTTGAGTAATCAAGTAACATACAGCTCAGATAGTAAAACTATTAACCCCAGCTCTTTAAACTTAAACTGGCACTGACTGCTTTGCCTATTTCAAAATAAGGCCGGAGTGTTATTAGTTTCCGAAATATTGCAATGTGGGCCAGTTTCACTCTGGTCTCACAGCTATACTTATACTACGTTTTGTTTTTAGGTTTTAGACTAACAACAGATGAGTTTCGACTTTTTTGGTTGTTGTTACAATACTTGTTTACAATCGTCAGTCATGGAGTAATACCATCAATAATTGCCATTGCCAATGCCAAATGCCAAACCATTAAGCAAGTACCGCGGGTGAAGTGCAACCGACCGTAACGCCTTGCAGTTTAGCCACTAATGGGGGTAAAGAACATAATATTCTATGGTAAAAGCAGAGATTCAGAAACTACTAAAAAGTACTCTATGGTAAGAGGCTGTTGGTAAAACGATTGGTAGAACACATATATCACAACAACATATTTCTTTTAATTTGAAAACAGATATTTTATTACAGCAAAAAAATGGCAATTTTTCTGCAAAAAAGCAACTACGCGCCATTTTTCGCTTTCAAATAAATTGTGTTTATGTGTGAGTTAAACTTTCCGACTCAAGGGCTTTGTTATTGTTGATCATTGGCGTGAACTTTTTCCGCTCGAAACGTACTTCAGCAGCAATGTAACAAATTCCGCTAATAAATAACACCGAAAGAAGTGTGATGATCTTCACATTTACACAGAAAAATTGACTGAAGATATACATGAGTGCAGATCCGACGCCAGTAAGTAAACACATGCAGCTGTACGCAGCTTCTTCGCCTTTGTTTCGAAAATAATGCACATAAGTTGCTGCAAATAAAAAACACGTTGACCCTCAAAAAATAGTTGTGGCATAGATAAAACAAAAAAATACCCACCAAGGACCAGGCATTGGCGTAGTCCATCAGATATTCCGAGAAGAACCAACAAAAGGTACGGGACCCAAACTTGATTTGGGTCGGGATACCAAAGCAAGGAAAATAAAAGAGCGGCTCCGTCCAGCAGACAGGCTAGAGCCACAAAAAAGTTTCTACCAACTTTTGCGACGATGCGATTAAAAACAAAACTTGTCACGATCTCGGTAAACCCAAATGCGGACATAACTAAGCCAATCTAAATTTGGAACAAAATAAGAACCAATATTAAAACAACGGTATTTGTCATTGATTTGAACTAATTGGCATTAAAATACCTGAACCACACTGGAAAGGCAAGAAATATATGATCGCGTTATATCTCCAAATATAAAAGCCGAGATCATTCCATGCCACAGGTTAAAAGGCACAAAAAGCAATTGCTGAATAACGGTCAAATGTCGCAGAGTAGCCAAGACACTTTTTCCGCACTCCTTACACTACAAAAATAACTGAATTAAAAACAAAATTAATAGAGTACTTAGGCACGGTTGGTCAAATGAGTGGATAACCAGAAAAAGTTTTTACGAAATGTGATACCCTTTTTATGAGTAAAAAGGAAAAAATATACGTGTGTATTGGAAGATTACACAGAAACACTTATTTGTTACAAGAGGTGAAAGTTTATGTATTTAAGGCCTGATGCTATCTTTTTAAATGTTTTTTATGGGAAGATTTATTTCGCATCTGAACGATGAAAGTTAACTGCGAAGACTAGACTCAGTTTCAGTAGCATATAGCAACATCGGATGACACTTTTTAGGATGTACCGGTGCATTGTTTTAAGCCAAACACACAAAAATAACAGTACCCGGATATTTTTCACTGCTATGCAAAATAGGGGCATATGTTATACATCGACACTAATATGATATATTTTGCTCGGCCTGCCATTCTTTCCGTTTTAACCGGGACGCACTCATTGTTTACGTATCCCGGCCGATCAATCAAAATATCCAAGAATTTAACATTTTTAACAAATAGTCTTTTTTGTTTGTTTAACTAGCACTTTTTTGCAACAATTTGTATTGTCATTGTAACATTTCTAGATTAACCATTTTCAACTATAAAAGTAATAAAAGTAGTATTGCGTCATAAAAAAAGTAAACACAAACAAAGATAGACTTGTGTGTGCTTTCGTCCTGGTTAGATATCTCGAAATNATTCTCCAATCGCTGGTTTTTGCTCTCACTGGTAAACACCAAAGCATTTTCACAGGCATAGAATAAAGAATAACAAAAGGAAACGTATGCTTACTTGGGTATATGTTTGCCAGCGTGTATGCCAAGTAGAAAACATCACCGACTAGAATGGACTTTTTAGGGCCAAAAACCTTGAGCATTGCCGACGTCACAAGTAAGTTCCAAGCAACTGTTGTCCCATAGGCTACTGCCAAGGTAGTTGTTCCCAGCTCTGCTTCAATGTTGATAGATGACTGCAAACTTAGGACCCCGGCAAAGGCCGCAAACATACAAGCAGCCGAAGCCCCAAGGCAGTAGACTTGGCGGTGAATAAATATCTTTCTTGACCGAAAAACATCGTCATTCTCGCACTGCTCCATACCAAGTTTTACTGTACAACTCTGCAATAATGGTTTGCCCTGTAACAAGTTAATTCTGGCAAACAGTCTTCTGAAAACAAAAGCTTTGTTTAGACACACCGAACGCGCAGCGTACTTGTCGTGTATGTCACGCTCACAGCGGTTAACCTACTTCTCTGAGTGGCATGCAATGTCTGCTGATGTCGTTGCCAGGCGCACAGCACTATTATACTTCACAATATCACGAAAATACAACAGCGACGATGTTTTTAGATTCCAAAAAACCTCGATCCGCTTGCTATTTTTTCCACAGGCAAGTCGGTAGTAATTCAATAACTCAACGAGACGTTGTTTCCGGACGAATTCATGGAAAACTCTTTACTAAAGTGGCCCCAACGAATATAAACATTTTTGCCTAATGTAACTGTTTGCTTCACGTAATCTGAACGACCCAATTTGAATAATTTCCTGTTTAGATATGCTTTTTTTGTGTAACTGGAGTTTATGCTTCAGTAACGATGGCGATCCGTCATAGTGTATTGTATTACATTTCGTTTCTGCCCGCGAAATCGTAAACAATAGAATAAAACATTTCACTAACGGCACAGAAACATCAATGCCTTGATCAACCCACTCGAACGTTACGCAATATGGGTGTAGTTTTACCGCGCCAGAGATTTTGAATATCAACACAGTGAAAACACAATATCTCTGGTGTCCAACCGGTTATTACCTGTGAGAAGTCTGTAAAAAGCAGTGCAGAGTAATTTTTTGGTCTGTGGGATTTTTTACATTTTTTGTGTTTTAGTATGTTTTAGAATTTGTACAAAACGAAGCAAACCAAAAAGTTTGCCCCTTCGCCTTGTCCTCGACCCCGTATCTGTCAATGTCTGCTTGCCTTATTTTTTATCTTCGACCAGCGAAACAAAGTCTGTATGTATGTATTGTTTTTGCGACAAACTGGACTCCTCATTGCCACGTTGTTGAGTAATTTTGGTTGCTAATACGGTTATTCTACCGGTTTTACTGGATTCGAGCAGTGCAGTTTAAGTTTGCTTCTTGTTTAATCAGCCAGTTATGCACGGCTAGTATGAGTAACATTTTTCATTTTTTATTTGCATTTGTATTAAGCCGGTGTATTTTTCAATCAACTTTAATTAATTGGAACGGTTACCTAGATCTAGATTTCAGCTTCTGATTAACTTGCCCCGACTGCATCGTTGCCTTGTTTTGTTGTTTTTCTTTTATTATTTTCCTTTTCCTTAACTGCACGTTGTCGTGATTTTAGTAAAGCGTCTCTTGTTTCACGTTTTTGTCAAGCTTCCTGGAAGGCAACGGAAACGATGTATTTATTTGTTGCAAATACTTAAATCGTGTCAGTTTAATGTACTCTGTTATGTCTGAGTGTCAATATATAGCAGCGACTTCCACGTAAATTGGGGTGCCGCATCCGGTATTCGCAGATATTTAACAGAAAGCACCTGAGAGATCATACTCAATTTGGGCAAAGATAGAAACAGACGGAAAAATTCCCCGTCTATTTATATCAAGCCCGACAACGAATAAACTATGGCGACCTTTATACACCCTTTGTCGGTTAGTATTCTGGCCCGTACAGACCTATTAGAGGGAAATATTTTGTAGATCGACGTCTATAAAAGTTTATGACTTTATACACATTGCAACATGTACGATAATGATTTTTACGTTGAAAACAAATTGATGTCCTATCGCATCAACTTNTATAAGCCCGTAGAGACCTGTCAAGCAATAAATAGGTTGTAAGTTAGAATATAAGCGATTTAATTAGATATGACCCACAATAGGGGTTGGCAATCAGTTTTCACGTTGTTAGTCTACTTGTATAGAAATTACTAATGACTGTTATTGTTTTCATGAAATTCTATTGGAATAAGGATTTTTTATTTGAACAAACGGTAATTAATTTTAATTAAATACTGGAAATATTCCTATGCTGAAATCTTAATAAACCAACGATGTAACAAACGGAGTCAACGTGTGATTTGGAATCCCGGAGATTCACCTTCGAGGTTCTCGATTAAGACAGCAGTCAAGATTATAGCACATTATAACACCACATACTAATTGAATATTTAACCGACTTGGATGGCAGCATCTTGAAGAACTCACTCGATCGCACCTACCCACTCGCACACACGCACGTGCACACCTCTGAGGCACACGTTGGTGCACAACACTTCAAATCAGTTCCCCGCAAAACAGGTTAAGATTTTCTATACCCAATCATACTTTTCAAGCAGTGGTGTTTGGTACTTTGACGAAGATTATCGCGAACAATATTGGAACGCTCAACCAACTCCAATTTAAGATCCACTCAGCGATGGCGTAGCCAGCCCAAAATTTTGAGGGGGGCCAAGTAACCCAACCTAATGTAAAGCTTAGGGGTTTTTATCAGGAGTAGCCTACTTCAATGAAGAATTTTAAAATTTGGGGGGCCATGGCCCCTTTGGAACCCCCTTGGCTACGCCCCTGTGCAAGACTGCAATATTGTAGTCACAAATGACATTGACGCAGAGCGCCGTGTGACTTCTGTGTACATTTCCGCTTACATTCACAAACTATAAACACAGCTATTGTTTGTTTATCCTACGTACCCTTACGCCTTTGTACAAAAACATTACAACCCGTTGCTTTGCCAACTGATATTACAAAACGTGTATATGTTGCATTTTTTTCGTTTATCTATTATTGCGTTCTTAAGTGCAATAGTAACCTCGATCCGCATTTTATTGCTGTCTTCGAAGTGATTATTAATTTGTGTGCAATATTTATACACAACACTGCAGTAAGAAACACTTGGGCCATCCTTTCTATCAAACTTTCGAAAGAAAAAAAATCTTACAGAACACCCATCGCAAGCCGCACGAGGGGCAACAAGAACCATAATGTCACAAACAAAAACACCCACAAAGGTCTTGGCCATTAATGGGCGGGACAGAGAAACAGCTAATCGTTAGTTACCCCGGGAGGTGATCAACAAATACAAAGCAGTGTTTCTCCAGTAAAAAATGCCCTCAACAAGCACCCAGCAACAGTTTAACAAGCGAGCAAACAGACCAATACCGGGCCTCGCTTTTAGAGGCAGTTCACCAACACCATACGAAACAATTAAAACAAGTATGGTCGAAGAAACGTAAGGCACAGGGCTCGACTAGTTGACTGCAGTAAACTACATGGACTTATGATCCGAAGCAGAACGGCCATCGCTATTGCTTACTCGCCTAAAAGCCGCATGTAAACTCAATCCGGACAACTACAAAACCACGCATGGATTATAACTGCGAGATTTATTTCTCTACTGAAACCAGAAGTACAAACAGTTATAACGGGACAGGATTTTAAAACTCTAACAGAGCTTGGTGCGTTTGCAGACAGATTTTACCAACCTAACTTTAAAAAACCACAATCGATCAACGAATCAGAAGATAAATTAATGGAACTTACCGACATGGTAGGAGCGCTCGTCACCGCGATCGATAGACAAAACAACATCCTAAATCCTTCGAAAACTATATTCCAAGGCGTTTTATCAACGCTCAAAGACTGCAGTATCCACGTAATTATTCATCTACTACTTTTCAACGACACGCAATGCAGAGAATGAAACAAAGAAGTTCGTACCAGCACTCATTCTCAGTTTGGAGATAAAGCTCACAAGTGCAAAAAACCTTGTGGAATGCAAGCAATAAACGACTAGTGCTAATAAAAAGCTATTGGAAACATTGCTTACCTTTTAAACAACATTACCTGTTTGTACATAAAAAATGTCTGAACATGTTTGAACACTGTTTAAAATAATTCTGCACTGCACATATCCGTACCCTGTCTAAAGATTGCCAAACAACAATGCGTCGAAGGCAGGAACTATTGACTGTCTGTAACGAGCCAAAGACTGATTTTCAAGTTCGCCACAATAGGCTACATTACTCTACAGTGGCTCACCGCCACTCGACAATAATTGCAACGTTTTTGAATTGTTCTCATGCAATTTGTTCCCTCCAACGGTCTAACTTGACTGTCAACATGCAAGAGATCCCAAGCCGCTTAAACCACGATCATAGTCTTTAAAATTGTTCAAAACGACACACTCTGTGGTTTCGGTGGTTTCACCATCCCTATCTAATTCGCGCTTTCGTCACTTCTTACCCCACAAGCAAATGCGGTACCGCTTGGGGCTCAATTTTTTTCACACAAACGAACTTTCACATTACTACTAAATGCATACATGCATCAACGTCGACGTCAACTTTCATCAACTTATTCTGCCTGTTTATGCTTTTTTTGTTGTAAATCCCTTTATTTTTGGTGATTAATACGTCACATTTATTTTTGTTGTAAATAGGTTACGCATGAATGAATTGGTACACTTCGTGTTTTATTCTCGTGACGAAGGACAAAGCCAAAACAAAAGATAAAGGTTTGTCTTAACACTTAAGCAAGTGGGTGTTTTGCACTTGATTGATCCAAAACTAGAAGTTTGGGCATTTTGTGGTTATAAAAAATAATGTTGTGTAGATGCTATAAGAAAGAAAGTGCCAAAGTAAGTACTTTAAGAAAGTGCCAGCTGTGCAATTCGTGTGTTAATTTTTGTGAATTTTCATGTAATCACCTGTCCAAGACTCCAACCTGTATCGTTAAGAAATTTCTAAAACTCCGAAAATNCGAGATTTATTTCTCTACTGAAACCAGAAGTACAAACAGTTATAACAGGACAGGATTTTAAAACTCTCACAGAGCTTGGAGCGTTTGCAGACAGATTTTACCAACCTAACTTTAAAAAAAACACAATCGATCAACGAGTCAGAAGATAAATTAATGGAACTTACCGCCATGGTAGGAGCGCTCGTCACCGCGATCGATAGACAAAAACAACATCCTAAATCCTTCGAAAATTATATTCCAAGGCGTTTTATTAACGCTCAAAGACTGCAGTATCCACGTAATTATTCATCTACTACTTTTCAACGACGCGTAGACAATGCAGGGAATGAAACAAAGAAGTTCGTACCACTCTGTTATTATCATTCTCAGTTTGGAGATAAAGCTCACAAGTGCAAAAAACCTTGTGGAATGCAAGCAATAAACGAGTGCTAATAAAAAGCCATTGGAAACATTGTTTACCTTTTAAACAACATTACCTGTTTATACATAAAAAACGTCTGAACATGTTTGAACACTGTTTAAAATAATTCTGGACTGCACATATCCGTACCCTGTCTGAAGATTGCCAAACAACAATGCGCCGAAGGCAGAAACTATTGACTGTCTGTAACGAGGCAAAGATTGATTTTCAAGTTCGCCACAATATGCAACATTACTCTACAGTGGCTCACCGCCACTCGACAATAATTGCAACGCTTTTAAATTGTTCTCATACAATTTGTTTCCTCCAACGTTTTAACTTGACTGTCAACATGCAAGACATCCCAAACCACGATCATAGTCTTTAAAATTGTTCAAAACGACACGCTCTGTGGTTTCGCTGGTTTCCCCATCCCTTTCTAATTCGCGATTTCATCACTTCTTACCCCACAAGCAAATGCGGTACCGCTTGGGGCTCAATTTTTTTCACACAAACGAACTTTCACATTACTACTCAACGCATACATGCATCAACGTCGACATCAACTTTTATCAACTTATTCTGCCTGTTTATGCTTTTTGTGTTGTAAATCCCTTTATTTTGGTGATTAATACGTCACATTTTATTTTTGTTGTAAATAGGTTACGCATGAATGATTTGGTGCACTTCGTGTTTTCTTCTCGTGACGAAGGACAAAGCCAAAACAAAAGATAAAGGTTTGTTATAACACTTAAGCAAGTGGGTGTTTTGCACTTGATTGATCCAAAACTAGAAGTTTGAGCATTTTGTGGTTATAAAAATAATGCTGTGTAGATGCTATACTTTAAGAAAGTGCCAGCAGTGCAATTCGTGTGGTAATTTATGTGAATTTTCATGTAATCACCTCTCCAAGACTCCAACCTGTATCGTTAAGAAATTTCTAAAACTCGGAAAATTCCGTTTGAAATAGCCTGCTACCACTTTGCAGTTTACTGCTAATAATAAATACATTTATTCTGATATTGCTACCACTTGCAGTTTACTGCTAATAATAAATACATTTAATCTGATATTTTTAGTTTTAAACACAAATAGTGGTGTTTTGTTTAACTTTAACACATTACAATTATTCTGGTGAAACAATTCACAAGACTAGCACTATGGCTGCTGCCATTAAAACCAAGCCCCAAGAAAGACAGCCTGTCCTTCTTAATCGCATTGAAGATGATACACAAGATATTGTTACTGCAGCAGTATTTACCCCTAATGAAGATGGAATAATCACCATCAGTGAAGACAAGTAACTTTTCTAAAATTTGTTTGTTGGGTATAGTATTAATTCAGTAGTTTATTTTTATAAATTGTGTTAAGATTGTTCGAACCAAAGAAAACATGTTTTATTACCACAAATAACGAATTGCATTGTTTTAAAGATCAATTCGAATCTGGCTAAAACGTGAAAGTGGGCAGTATTGGCCAAGTGTATGTCACTTTCAAGCATGTAAGTGTTTTTTTGGCTTTAATTAAACAGGTAGATGGAAAGGGCTTTGACAATTTATCTTTAATTGGGGATTTGAGGTGGGCTATTCACTAATTTGTATGGGAGGTTAGGACTGCCTAATTTGCATGTGGTAAAATACTGAACCCAATATTTGTCAAAACTTGTGGACAATGATCAGATATGTACCACTTAGTTTGTGAACTATTATAAAGTGATCTAGAGACAGTAAGTGTAAATAATGAACTTATAGTACACAAGTGTGCCATTTGTGAAGTTTTGAAGGAAAACAATGGCCACAAAATTAATATGTATACCTACTCCAATTTTGCAGCACCATGCTCTGTTCTGTTTTTCGCAAAAGACTGCAGGTTGTTGTTTGTGGGACAGGACAATGGAAATATTGATGTAAGTATGTACTACGTAATATTAAAACACTTTTCCTGAATGAAAAAAATTGTGAATCAAACCAAATATAAATATTGTTCAAATCCTGGCAAAGTTTTTTTCTCATTTTACAGGAGTTTGAAGTATCAGAAGATTACAACCAGCTAATACACAAAAGGAAATATCTTGGTATGATATGAGATTTAGTTACGGTCTATAAATGATTTTTGTATGGTTATGCCACTGTTTTGTTTAATCCTGTAAACTAACAGGCCTTCTAAAAATATACCTAAAATACAACTATTTTATTATTGCTGTTTAGCCCATCAAAGGGAGGTCACTGGCTGTGTTTATGCCGGACAAAATGAAGTACTTGTGGCTAGTGGAAAAGACAAATATATCACATGGCATTTGACCAAGAATGGCCAGCGACTGGGTGGATACCAGACTGCTTCTGTACCAAACTGCCTGCAGTAAGTCAATAACTTACTTATGTGATTTTATATCAGTAGTATAAATATGTGTTATGCTTTACAGGTATGATGCACAGTCCTTCTATGTGTTTGCTGGTTTAAACAATGGCGAAATTACCATTTTGAAGTTAAACAAGAATGACTGCCAACTAGTCACATCACTTAAGGGTCACTCTGGAGCCATGTGTAAGTGATAAAGTCAGTTGTATTTCAAAACAAATGAATTTGAATTGTGGTTTCTAAAGTTTTTTTTATGGCTTTTTTGCGTCTATGACTACAGGGATAGTCTTCTTTTATTGAGTGCAACATTTAATTTCACATGTAGAAATTCTAGGAAATTCAGACATATTCTTTTCTGATTTTTAGCCTGTCTGTGTTGGGATCCAGCTGGTGAAATTTTATACTCTGGATCATCTGACAAGGCAATTATACTGTGGGACATTGGAAGTAATAAAGGAACTGCAATCGAGTTACAAGGCCATCAGTGAGTAACCAAAGATGCATTAACAAATCTAAAATATTGGATGCAAGACATCTAAACATTTCCTGTTTAATTGACTGTGAACAATCAATCAAAGGTTTATTTGTGCCACTGTAAAAAAAATCAATTACCGAGAATTAAAAAATGAAAATGCGGATCATTGTGGCAGGGAGACATCGAATAACCGCTATGGTTTTCTAGTCGAGATGCCCCCCAATCAAGAACAATACCAATCATGTCATGAATTAAGCAAAACCGTGTTGATGCTTGCAAAATAGGAACTATGTTTTAGTGGCAAAGTTACTTCCCTTCACTACTCTGCAAGCACCAGACAGTTACTTTCTACTGGTGATGACGGATCACTTGTTGTGTGGAACATGGAGATCAAACGACATGAGGTAATAAACCTTTGTATATTGAATAAATATATATTTTGGTCATTCAATCACAACCAAAGTTTTGTTGCACACAACGTACATCGTTGAAATGTTATGTCGCCCATTATCTTAAACGGCAACAATGAGTCATAAACAATGACTGTATTTTTTATTGTAATTTTGTGTTGTTAGTATACAGGTACTAATGCTTTTCTGATTGTTTACAAACCGTAAACTGATTTTTGAATTCAGCAACAAAATGATTCTGTAAAACAGCAACCATCTGTATGTAAGTTTTTTAACTAATACCAAGCCCAAGCGTTGTCTATTATTTCTTTCTTAAGATATTATTTCTATAACAGACCCCACTATGGCAAGAGGGCAACCAATGTACCAAATGCAAGCAACCATTCTTTTGGAACTTCAAGCAAATGTGGAATGACAAAACAATTGGATTACGCCAACACCACTGCAGGTTAAGTTTTACTTACTGTTTCTGCCACCCAACAGTTTTAACTACATTTAGGTGCCTCTTTTTTTGGAGGGTGTCGAGTTATTTTTACTTTACAATTTATTGTTAAAAATGTTATATTCAAAAACAATTGGGTCTGGATAAGCTAAACAAAACGAATGAACACTATTAGAAGATATGAGGAAATTATCATGCTGAACAAATTGGAAAGCCTTGTTCTGACATAACTATTTTAGCACATCTGATATTGCCTGGAGCATTTCAACACACGTTTTTAACCATTTGTAGAAAATGTGGTATAGCTGTTTGTGCGAGCTGCAGTTCCAGTCGAACCACCATTCCGCTGTACGGTTTTGAGTTCGAGGTGCGTGTGTGCGAGGAATGCTTCCAGTCCGTCACTGAACAGGAGTAAGTCAAGGGGTCTTGCGTTAATCACTCTTTTACATCGTTGTGGGGAATTACCGCAGTTCCAATAGCATGCCTGCTTGTATTGTAGCTTTGCATGATCCAGCAAAATGATTGAAACCTGCACTAAGTTTTATGCGCGCACCTGCATACCGTTTTTTTAATGGTTGAGTGCACGAAGCTCGTTGGGAAACACGATTTAAGAACATAAGGCAGATGGGCCGCTCTGTTGGAAGTAAGCAAACTTGAAAATCAAAACATGGATTTTTGCCCGATCGAAACTACACAGTCACGTTTTGTGATGACACTGAACTTTTGCCACTGTGGATGAAAAAACAAATTGCCAACTGCTCGCTGTCGTTTACAGTGGGAGAGAGCTCGAAACTAGAGCACTGTCATAGGAACACACGACACGCTAAAAAACAGCTCAATTAAAAGAATAGAAAGCTTGTATATAGGAAATGCATTGTAATGCAAATGTTTCAACAGTCGGTATTACCAGCAGCGCAATGTCAGATTGTCTAACAAAACTGTAACAATGCACGTTGAATTTTATTTTATAGTCGGGCACCCACTGCCACCTTTCATGACCTGAAGCACAACGTCATTAACTCTTCTCCTGATTGGTCAAGATCCTGGCTGGTCACTTCCGGTTCCGACAGGACACTTCGGGTTCGTTATTAGATCCAGATCGCTCGCTTTTATTATTTGACTTGTGTGTCTACATATTTTACTGTAAGCAAGTATTATGTGGTTTAACTACGCTGAAGAGGTATTGAGCAAATTATATCAAAATTGAGAAATTTCAACCACATTTGACAAGGGTACTTCTTGGATCTAATTATGGGTCCCCTTCCACGAAGGGGACACATATTGTTTTTACTCTGTTTTTTTTTTCTTCTTTTCTTTTTTTCTTTTTTTCTGTCTAACGCGAGTTTGTTCCCACGTTTTAGTCATGAAGGAGTCGTCCAAATTTCTTCAAATTTTCACACATGATAGATGTGTATCTGAAGTTGTGCACTGTCAACTTTTTACCCCAATTCACCCATCGGTTCACCCACAGGCCCCCAAAATGTAAAA
>QXVZ01017914.1:2956-28806 GCA_008931825.1 Phallusia fumigata | reverse complement strand
AATTATAAATGGAAATCTTTACTTTTAAATTTGTAAAACTGATTTTTCTAAAAACATCACTACTATTCAGAAATTGCATGTGTGTGGGGACCCATATGTTTATGCTAGCAGAAACAATAATGTTATAAAATGCCAAGGGAATTTGGGACCCAATGTAATGTGGGTATTGAAAATATATCCAATGGAATAAAGAAAATGGTATATGTGGAGAACATCATTTTGAGGTGGTAGTGTATATTTTTAAATGTTTGCATTACATTTTATCGCCCTTTGTATGAAGGTTAAAAAAAGGGCTACGACAAAAAGAGATGATTATTAAAAGTTCATTATTGAATAGTAATTTGGTGCTTATGTCATGTACACAAAGTTGGAATTTACTGATAGACTGTAATTGCTAAGCAATTTGTAAGGGAAATCTATTATAGTTATGCTAATGTCCAAAGTTTTTTTTCAGCTTTGGGATTTGAAGCAGATTGTCACCAAGTAATTCGAAACTTATTTCGCCATGCGATGGCGCCAGTGCTTCACGCATTGTCTTCACTTATTTTTATTTTCACGCCGATTCTTTCGTTTCTCTTTCCTCTCTTTCTTCACCCAATATGGATGATTCGCTACGTCTGTGAATCAAACCAAGTCGTGGTCTACTTGTCGTACTAAAAAGCAGATTAGCTTGACCTTTTTGGAAATTCGTTGATTGTTTTGTCTAATTTCTAGAATGTGTGATTATTCCATGAGTTGTATAGTTCCACGTGTATTGTCATTTGCCGATGTTTGGATCGTTTATGAATTGAATGACTTTCAATGTTTGTAAAAACAGAATATGCTGCGATATAAGAGCTCACACAAATTTTAAAAAACGATTAGAATTTTTGCTGTTTTTTTCTATCCACTGCGTAGGCAACTTATTTACGTAGGGGAACTTATATTAATTAAAACGTTGTTGTAACACTGAGTTGTTTCCTTTTGGTGTGAAACCGGTATTTTTTCCGTGTTAGCCTAACGACATTTTAAACACGCAGACTAACAGGCAGAAACTCGGAAATCGCAAACATTGAAACCACATGACGTAACAATGTACTCTCACCTATTTAACGTCGCTTTTTATATCCCGAAGTAGGTGAAGGTTTGCAAATTTGCATTGAAATTGCCTTTCCACCAGCGGTGGCACGGAAAAACAAATATGGCTTGCCACGACCAGTTGTAAGAATTCTCACACATCCTATACTACATGTTCATGGCTTCTAGTATTCCAGTTTAACAAAGAGAGGAATTGCGTGCATGCTGCCCGTGTTAAAGGCAGCCCGCTTTCGTCTTGCAGTGTAAATGGCTTATTGCCACGGACCCCTGACTAACCTGTTTTGTAAGTTGACGTCTTAGAAGTGCGACTTTTCCCTACATCTGTACAGTGTTTTGTGACAGTAGTATTTGGCAACAAAAATGTCTTTTTGTGTCACAGACAAAGTAGTGTGCAGTTGCCTGCCGTAATTTTCCCGCTTGATTAGTTGCAATAAAAGATGTGTTCTGTGGCTAAATGAATTCTCATGATTTATTTTTAGTTAAAAAAGAAAGTAAGGTGCCCCCGTTCCACCATCCGACATTCTGCTGTGTGCAAACGAGTCGAAGCTTAGTATTAGAGCCGGCCGAAAAAAAGTTTAATAACCTTGCGAACAATGTAATATTTTGAGCCGAAAAACAACAACTTAAGAGAAATAAACAACTCATGTCTGCAGTGTCAGTGACCCAAATAAAACTTTTACAATTTCGCTGTGGGTTTTTATGGCTAGTTATAGACGAGCACTAAAGTTTTTAGGCTTTGAAAAGCCACTTTAAGATCTCTGTAGTGGGTTGGGTTGAAATGATAAAATGCAAGTAATGATGAGGAAAGAGTTTCGCCACTGGGTGAATAAACCGACCGAACAATACAGTTTAAGGAGTTAGGTGGGTGGAAAACAAGTCGTAACATCTTTATGTTTGATTTTATTGGCTATTACGACAGTTTTTGGTTTGGTATAAAAGCCACGCAAATCTCTGGGACTGAAGAGTTACTGTTGTTTCAAGAGGCCTTGTTTAAGGAACACGAAGATGATTCTTAAAGGTAATGGAATATTTTACAATACTTTCATAACACGCTTTTGTTTTAGCACAAAAATTGTAAAAAATACAACTTTTTACAGCGACATTAAAAAGGTTTTGATACGTGTTGTTTTGCTAAAGTTCAGTAATAGTTTTCTTCGTAGTGGCATTTCTTGTTGGATATCTTGTTTGCGATGTGAATTCTCATGGACGTCTTTTGGAGCCACCCAGTCGTTCGAGCATGTGGAGGGTAGCAGAAACAGATTCTGCCATCAAACCGTATCAATCCATAGTGGAAGCAAACTACAATGACAACGAACTGTTCTGCGGTGGATTTCAGGTCTGGTTGAAATGTTTTCAAATGATTTTTTCTTCCGATGTTTGAGTGCAAAGAGGCCAAAGAAACGTATTCGCTGCACAGCGTCACTTCAAATCTACATTAAACACTTATTTTGCAAAGCCTAAATGTTGCCGTTAGCTGGAACAGATATGAGGTTTTTCTTATGGGACAATTCCAGCAAAAAAAATTATGTTTAACTTTTCATTAGCATCAAGTGAACCTGGATGGAAAATGCGGAATCTGCGGAGATCCGTGGGACGGAGAGCGAAAAAACGAAGCGGGAGGACCTTACGCAAAAGGAATTATTGTACGTAACTATGCACCAGGTCAGTTGGTAGCATGTGATGGTTCGTTAAATAGCAGCACCGGATGAATGTTGTTGCGTGTTGCAGGTTCGGTGATGGACATAACAGTGGAACTGACGGCTCATCACTTGGGATTTTTCGAGTTCCGTCTGTGCGAGTGGAACCAGCCAACTGTTCCAGCAACGCATGAATGCCTAAATGAGTAATCTCCTTGTAGTTTTTTCATTGATTTTCATTACAGACATTTCTATACTTCAGCGTTTAAATAAAGTCAAAATTACACATTTTTGAAAATTATCTTACAAGGTGGTTTGCAATGTTAACTGTTTTTAGGAAAAACAGGGTGTTTTTAGCAAAACTGTCGATATAAACAGAGGTAAACTTTATCGCATTTTATGCCACTGTGATCTAATTACACATCTCTTTTTTACCTGCGCAACTCTACCCACAAGTTGAACAAACAAGCCCAATTCCCGGATATTATTAATCCCTTGTCCTAAATCTGATGTTTACCAATGTAATTGTGGCCGATTAACATTTACGACGCTTTATACAACTGTTGGTAGAAACTTGTTGGAACTGAAAGACGGAGGAACACAGTACATAGCTAAACCGGAAGGCGGTTCGCCCTGGGTTTACACCGTACAAGTCAAGTTACCTCCGGGTTTGACCTGCACCCAGTGCATCCTGCAGTGGCGATACCATGCAGGCAAGTTACATTAAGATTGGGACGACTTAACAGGGCCGCTAGAGTTGCTAAACAAACACGAAACATCTTGAAATTGACACATCACATTTATCGCTTTGGCAGGAAACTCATGGGATTGTGACGATGACGGCCATTGCTGTCAAGGATGTGGACCACAGGAAGAGTTTTACGGATGTGCAGATGTTGCTATTGGCAACGTTCCCACACTCCCCCCGCCTGGTTGGGTAAGAAACTAAAGAAACAGCTTTATTTAAACCTTCTGCCGGCACCAATAGTCATCAATGCTTGTTAATACAGTTTAACGACAAATTTTGTATTTTGATCTTTTGCATTACGCGTTATAGGCCTACTGACCATTAAAATATGATTCGAATTCACAATCACGTTTTTTAAAAACGTACGGAAAGCTGCAAAACTACCTAACCACATTGTCAAATTACATTTTCAAACTTGTACAATCTCTAACAGAACGAAGTTCCAGTCTCTACGACGGAAAACCCAGACAAACCCAGCTCTACTTCAACAACAACTGAGTCCCCAACTACAACCACCACGACAACCCCAATAGCGCCACCATCCGGCGGTGATCCAACCTGTCAAGTTAGAACTTTTGTTCACATTGGATAAACACAACAGTAACAAATGTTGACATTATTAGACCGGTGTCTCTGGGAAGTACAAACTTGATTGCACCACCTACTACACTTGTGCTGCTAATAGCGGCCCGTTCATCTACGATTGTCCACCAGGCACTGTATACGATGAGTATCGGCAGATGTGCGATTACGAAACCAACGTGCCTCCTGACTGCGGGGTAGGCACAACTATTATCTTTTTTAAGTTTTAGGCTTTTCATGAAGTTTTGTTTTTTATTTTTAGACAAAGCTCCCCGCCTAATTTGATAAGGATGATGATTAAGGTTCTTAATTCATGTATTGTCATTTTTAATTCTGAAGCCGTGATATAACATTATCTCTCATGTTTTTTCACCAATTCTAATAAATTGTATATCCTGAGTCGTCAAGAAACATGTCCTGCTTTGCTACAAAGGCCAAGGAAAAAAGTCATAAAGTCTCCCAATAGGCCTAAAAAAATATTTAAAACGGAGTATTTGCACTTGTCAGATATTACCGTGCATTGACTGGGTGTTAAACATCTTCAGACGGCAACCAGGGTTAGTTATCAGCTACTGGGTTTTCGCAATTTAAATTTTGCAAGTTTAGCACCAGTTTTGTCAGCAAATTATTCCGTGATTCCAAGACCCTTAATTTCAGATTGCGCACAACGGAAAATAATTTGGTTTTGCTTCTTCGTTTCCCTGCTGCTGCGCAGAAAACGTCAATCATCATTTTCCTCGCTTGGCCAGTGGTCACACGTCTTGCGACCCAACTTTTAAATTGACATTTTGAAGTGGAAAAACTGCTCTTGGCGGTTGAACCTTAAAACGTGAACGTGGTGATGTTGCCAAAACAAGAGACAATCGCAATTTTCCGGAAGAACGAAATTCCAAGGTTTCGCTTTCATGGCCGCCCGCTGTTGCCCTGTTTGTCGCCCTTCGGCATTTCCCGCGTCTCATTAGTGGGGGCCAGGTGTCTCGGGGCCGAACCTTAAATGCATCGCCACTCGCGGAATTCTAATACCGGATGGCGGGTTTGTCAATAAACACATCTTGAAAGACAAATTGGTTCCACGGGGGTCGCTCTTGCACGTGCGAACGCTGAATGGCATCGCCATCAGTAAAGCTATTTAAAAACTCAGGCGTTCANAATTTATGTATGGGCAAACTCTTTGCTTGTTTTCGCAGGAGTCGAACAGTTTTCAGTGAGTTGCAACTAATGGCGCTGGAAAAACGATTCGAACAACAGAAGTATTTGTCGACACCCGATCGAATGGAGCTCGCCGATGCGCTGGGTTTGACACAGTTGCAAGTCAAAACTTGGTACCAAAATCGCCGCATGAAATGGAAAAAACAGGTATAAAGTCGTTTTACTAAACTAGCTCGCAAACTATACTCCACTTTCGTTTCTATCTTTTACGTTAACGAACACCCACGTTTCAAAGTCTTTGTTAGGACTGCTTGTTTAGGGTAACACGTTTTGACACAAGTGTATATATAAGCAGTTGGAATAAAAATCACGCATCATAAAAGTCATAAAAAAATCAAGATTTCTATTAATTTCGTGGAATTGTAAGGTCACATCGCGCACCAGACGCGTTTGCCAAACTTCACGTGCCTGAAAGCAGCACCCCAAAATCCATGACGACGTTTCGCCATTTTGATCGATTTGAACGCTTTGACACTGACTTAATGCGATTCGAGGTTCAGTGCCGAAAGAAGCCAATATTTGTCACTGGGGGCAAAACAGGAAGGTGGCGGCAATTTGTGGCCCAACTCGAAACCAGGTGTCCGCAAGCGAAGGGTAACGGAAAGTTAAACAAGGGGTTTGGCGGCCGGCTGATGCTGCGACAACCAGGGTCGCTGTAATGTGGCATCAAAGTTGATCGCCCGAAATCGAAACGCGAAGGTCGCTGGTCGTACTTGATCACGCCGGGGTAATGTCTTCCGCGAGTTTATGTTGTCATGCTCCGTCGGTGCGAAACAGCTAGTGACCGCCGCCGCAAAACAACATAAAAGCACGCGGGGTGATGTTGTACTGCTGTCACGCGCGCCGACTAATCGATCAGATAATGGCCAACCCCGGCCCGTGACTCGCTACAGAAACATGTTTCATCTTGCGGTGGTGTTTGAATTGTTGTAGAAGTGTTTTGCGGAGTGGTGACATTGTTTCGAGTTGTTAGGGCACTCACCTGGGTACGCTTGTCATACGTCGTGGGTACAACCCTTCCGCGGGCACGTTTTGCCTGGCGTGGCTCCCTGTGTTCGCGAAATTCCCGCCTGTTTCTTGTCAAAGCAAGCGTAAAGCACAAACAAATTATCCGTTGACGATGACCACTTCACACGAACGGGGCCCTTTGTTTGGAAATTCAAACCCAAAACATGGCTCCTAATGTCCGCACATCAAAGCGAGGTTGTGCTTTCGATTGAGTTGTCTGTCCGAATTGGACCAGGTGAAAAGGAAAAGCCTCAAATTAGATTTGATCTTGATCTCGGATTTGTTTTTTATGACTTGTCACGGGAGTTGCCATTAAAATAAATTTATCACACAAGTCCACGTAGCTAATATCTTTGTAGTTTGGAACGTGCTCGAGCAAAATGATTGCCAAGATGTTTTTGCATGGTAGAAGTTGTTGCAATTCTTTTCATGTAATTCACTTTAGAGCAAATAGAACTTCATCAAATACAAGAGTCCTATGTATCATGTAAAGTAGGCACCTGACGAGTGTCCAAAGCCCAACAGTTTCTCATCGAAAACGTTAAGGGTATACCTTGTTGCCATAATGTTATATTCGCGCTAGCCGTTTCACCTGATTGCAATTGAGGGTAACTGTTTTACCCTCCATACAATAGATGGCTTTAAGCTACATGTATTTCGTGTCAACTTGTAAACAAAACTTCAGTTTCCATCCTTTTTAACCAGGTCCAGCAATCTGATTCCTCCAACGAATCAGAACAGGAAAAATCTTCAAACGACAGCATTTTTGAAACTTCTGAAGTAAATTCTTCCTACAAAATATCATCACGGTCAACCGATCACGCACACAATACCGCACATGCAGGATCAGAAAGCAGGAAGTCCTCGCCCGGACGTGAAGCCCCCGTCAGGGGCGAACATATGAGACCGTTCCGAACACAGATAAACTCCACTCAAAGCTCAGATGAATGTCGAAAACCATTGGATCAAGTTCTGAACGAAGTTTATGTACCGAAGCCTGTTTATCGCGTGTAATGAGAATTTACTGCATCAGGCAAAACAAAATTTCACCCAGGGTGAACTATGGATCAACATTTCTTGACTCCCTATGCGCCTGTTTCTTCTTTGGTCGAGTTGTATTAAAAGGTTTTTGTGCTTGTTTCGTGACTGGGATATTACAGTACATTAGTAACTGTGTTTTATTTTTTCGTACTTTGTTTTCCGCGTGTGCGAGCGTGTGTGCTTTGTGTTTTTCTTCTGAAACTTCGTTGCATTGAATGGAATGAACGTTTGGTAGTTGATTTGAGTTGAGTTTATTTTGCTGAGTGAGAAATAAGGTTGCAACACAATTCAACTTAAATGATCACTAAGCAGAAAATATGTGCGCAACGTTAAAATATAGGTGTGCATAGGCTATATCCCGTGTGATGTTGTGACATTACAAAACAATTTAGGTAAAGAATCACGTTAAAATCTTTTTCACATTATATTACTAAAATTGTCAACCTGTGGTGAACGGTTGCCAAGATGGCCGAATGGTTAGCGCGACAGCCTTGTGCTCGCAAGGTTGTAGGCGCTAATCCTGTCTCGGTAACTCGTGCAACCCAGGCCTGATAGGTTGACGCGAATTAAAGTAACCAACTTAAGAAAATCGAAAAATAAATAAATAAAAAATGATCGGAAGGGAACTGCAATGAGTCAAGTAGCTCGACGGTGGACTCATTCTCAGCATAATCCATTCAGGCGTTAATTGTTCCGCCCCCGAGAATTAAAATGAAACAAACAAACAAACGGCGATATGTACTTAGTGCTGGGAATTACTTACAAATCCGTTGACAGTTGCAGTTTATAACTAAGAGAAATAGGGCCGCGGAGTTGCCGCGAAACAGTCAGTTTCTATAAACGCATACGAAATTTGTAACAGATTTGTAACTGAAGTGCTTTAAGGCATAACGAATGTTTCGAAATACAAGGTAACAAAACAAAAGATCTGTGAACTAGTTGTTTGATAAATGTTTAAACTCTTGAACATTTCGCATGTAACCTGTACGCACTCCCGAATGAAATATTTTAAAACAAACATGCTTTACGCTCTAAAAGTGTAAAATCTATTCATTCTCAAAACCCTCTTTGTATATTAGAACTAAAATGCGTTGCTAAATGTCATTAATAAAAGAATTTTTAAAAATCATCCTAATTTGACCATGAATAGAGCTTTTTAAACTAAACCTCAAAGCCTACCAGCAGAGTTTTACAAGAGGTGTGACTGCAATTAACTTTCGATTATCTTGCGATTGAAAGCGTTTTCGCACAAAACGATTGATTTAATCAAATGCCAACGATGAGAATCACCCTCACAGAGTGCGCAGCGATAAATGAAATTCGTCACAAGTGATTGGTGGCTCTTGACAAAATAGTCTATTATATCTCACTAGTCCGTGATATTACGAGTTAATTGTACTGAGGTTCAGTGAAGCAAGCTTCAACATCCAGAAAAGTTATATTCATTACACTGACTAGCATTGAGGCTATGCTTTGATGGGGCATCAGCGGAAATAACTTTTCAAACTTTTGTCCTATGTACGTTCATCTGTTCCGATTCCAGGTTAATGTAATTTTAATCGTCGTTATGATAAGGACATTTTTAAACTTCTTTCGAGTATGAAAACGACATTTGGACCCAAGCTATCACCACAAATTCTAACCGTGAAAATACAAACCTTGTACAAAAACAAGACCGCTTTAACTTACAAATTTTGTGTTTACTGCTTTATGCCCTAAATCCCCATAATGACAGCAACTTTTATTCCAATTTCATGGCGACATATCAGTTGAAAAATGTCTGTACACCGACTTTAAACAGCACCTCCCCAACCTCCATCTGGAAGGGTACCTTACAAAAATGGCCGACACGAGTTCGGTGATCCGCGAACAGGCAGCGACAAAAGTCGCGGAGTCAGTAATGAAGACAAAAAGCACAGGTGGGCCCTGAGTGAAGCAGAAGGCGGAAACATTGGCATGTTAACGGTCGTTTTTCCCCGGACAGGCGGGTGAGGTCGCAGACATTAACGGGCGGTCGCTTCAAAGTGCTCGAATCGAAAAAGCAAACAAGGGCAAAGGCGGCCAATGTGTGGCCGTGCAGCTTTATTAAGACTTCTTACGGCAGAAGATGTCACGATCAGGTTTACGTTCCGCTCGTTGTAAAACGACGAGCAAGCGAAATTGCCCCTTCCATCGACTTGTAATCTTGGCCATTAAGTCACGACGGTCCCCGGCGTCGGTTGGTTGGGGCGCGCGCCCAAAACCGAATCCAATATCCTGAAACGGCAATCAGCCGCGAATGCATCCCAAACACAAACTTAATTGCTTGTGAACCGATTTAGCAACAAATTAAACCAAATGTAATGTTACATAACAACTGTAAAAACTTTGCAGTTTGTTTTTTATTGTTTTAAATCTTTCACAGTAATGGAAAAAAATTTAGGGTAATAAGAGGTGTGGTGGCAAATCGAAATCGTAAATTATAACTTTTTTAGGAATACTTTGCCGCGCAAATTGTTTCACAAGACTTCCGCTTGGTAACGCGCTTGAGCAAACTTGAATAGAGGTATTCAGGGCAATATTCCCTCGATAAATGCTCACGGCTATCAATCAAACTTTAACCGCATAAATTCAATAATCTAGTCAGGAAATGGTCCGGTCAGAACAATGACAATTTCACTTAAGGAATCAAACGTAATATACGTGACGACTGGTTGTCGAATTAAACATCAACTAACACTGTTGCTTACGGACTAGTTTGAGTTCAGTTGAGTTTATTTCGCATGGTGAAAGAAATCATAACGACGCAGTACCACTAAACAATTACCAAGCCGGAGATAGCTGCGCATCGTTAAGATCGTAGGGCACGAACTGTATTTTTATTCCTTTTGGCAAATTAAACACCTTTAAACCCAAAGTAACTCCAAGCAAACATTTTGAAAACTGTTTAAATCGTGGACAAGTTAAAACATCTTACAAACGCGCAAGAGTTGGGAATGTGTAAAGAACTTGTACAATTTATTTCGCTCCGTTGTTACCAAAAGGACAGGGTTAATAAAATTGCAAGCGCCGGAGGCCCAGGTGAAGGGAAGATTTTAATAAATGTTTTTCCCGCAATCTTCCCCGGGTGACGCTCGATTTCTACTCACTTCCTTCTAATGGCGACAAATCACGAGCCCGATATTAATCGGAAGCGATCTTCGGTTGCTCAATGAAGCGAAACAAAACGTGACCGCGGCAAAGACACGTTACCCCCGGTGCTGGGCGCTTATCAATACGGCGCTGATCCGACGGAATGCACAGGTGTCGACATTTTATTGCCTTAGCCGCAAATTGGACCAGGGAAAAATATACAAAAACATACAGTTTGGTGCCCAGCGTCCGGTTTTATTTCTACGGTTTCTGCGGTTAAATTTATAATTTAAGGCCTTCTGAAAGGAAGCTATTGATCGTTATCATAGAATGTATTTTTCCAATCTTAAGTATGCTATGTGTCGTAAATCATTATGGTTCCTTCGTACAAAAAAGGTAAAGTTGTGCTTTCGTCAGCAGTTTTTCGATAAAGATAAAGAAACTTATAAAAACACAATAGCTTAAAGGTTTACAAGCCACTTAATTAAACGATTACAAAACTGTATTGCGAAACACATCATACATCACGTGACGTTACCAAGATCTGCACCAGNCCAGTTCAATATTTTGTACAACGATTGTTCGGGCTCATATAGGTTGGTTCAAATATTGCCAGCTCAGAACTTTCTCTGTATTTTAGCTTAATGTTTTTCTTGAAGCCCTTCGTTATGAATATTTAAATCGGCACTTTAGGAAATTAGAAATTTAATTAGGAATTGCTTTATTGCGCCCCCGTGTGTACACAAAGCGAGCGGTAGGTTGCTTTAATAGAAACGAGAACTAACCGGGTAAAACAGATCCTCGTGAATAACGAAAGAAGCCTGGTTGGAAAACTTTTCCTCTGCTTTGTCGATTGTTTGTGTAGCATCGACCATCAGTTCATCCGCCATGTCCACCACATAATCTTTGTTTTCGCCGCTTGTATAGATAGACACGGTGTTGTTCTCCTTATTTAGGCCGGGTATTATCACGAAAAACGTTGTGCTTTTGTACAGAAAGGTGTCAATCAATCTGCCGTTGATGACACCCCAATGCGCAGCGCCTATCTTCGCCTTGATTTGAAACGGCCCATTGTCTCCTGGTTTTAATGACGGCGGCCGAGCTATCACATATTAGTTTTGAAAATTGTGTGAAAACACAAACAGAAATAAAAAAAAACTTACGGAGACACGCGCCAACTCTCTCGCTAAAGACTGCTACTAAACCCTGGTGCATCGGAATACATTCGTTCGATTCTGTTTGGGTGAGGTAATATCCTAACACAAAAGTAAGGACTAATCAAAGTACGTTGATGGGCTATATATATACATTTGCAAAATATATGCCAACAAAACTTACTAAAAAAACTAAGTTTTAGCGTATTTACATTGTCACCGAATATGCCAAACTCGATTTTGTGCAATTTTTGCACAAAAGAGTCTATGACTGAAAAAACTTAAACATTAATTAGGCAGAAAAAAGGCTTCGATTGATAAATCCTTTAAATTAGTTCCTGATAAGCTTGTCAGTATTGCCTGGATATTTTATGCCAAAGCCAAAAGGTTTATTTGAGAAATTCCCGACCGATGAATCAGATCTGTCGTTTCAAGCGCGGAAAATCCCGTTATAGAAAAGAGTTGTCCTTATTTCGTTATCTTGTTCTGGTTTTTACCTTCGTTACAGGAAAAGTAACATTTGGATCCTAGCTCATCGGCACTTTGGGTGAAGTTGCACCATTTTGTTCCATACAAAGGTGTCTTCTGCGGATAACATCTGGTTGCAACTAAAACAAAATTATAGATATAAGCAAGTTTAAAATCGTTTTTTAAGCACTGAACGAAAATAGTTGTTTCAGAAGAATAAATTAAAAGTTGATAGACAAACACATAGGCTTAGTCGTAGAACTGAGTTTCCTTAATAACGATTTCGGCGGAATGTTAACTTTTTGGTTTTCAAAAGTCTTTAGCATGACATTTGTGTGTAGTAAAATCTTATTTGCTCTGCTAAGATCAGGGGTGAAAAATATGTACGATATATTGCACTCACCAGCTGCAAGGCACGAGGACTGCCGGTAAAAAATATAGATAAACAGCAACACCACAGTTTTCATTGCATTTGAAGGAGAAGTGATACCTGCAAATAAAGTAACTCTGATTTGCCAAGGCACGTACATTTTAATATGCTCGCTTTAGGATGTAACGGTCGGCATTTTAACTGATTTGGATTTGTTTACACCAACGACCTGGTACCACCACACGACAGGATTCTCTTTTTTCTGGTGAAGTTACGTTGAGGTCAATGGTTCGCGAACCCCGTTGTAGCCGTGGGATAATTTAAATACTGTAAGTGTTGATAAAATAGCTTATTTTTAGTTTTGATGTTGAACTCTGTCAGCACTTACCTGATTGTAAAACATATAAATAAGCACTCAACAAAGATGACAGAGTAATGTACTATGATTCATGTTTTGCAGCACGTTTTCTCGGCTAATAAAAAAACAAAAGAAGTCAAATGCAGTTTATACGAACACGTAGCTATAACTATTACAACTTTAATTCCCGGCCGTTTTGGCGACCCCTCTTTCTATCTCTCTGGTATCTTTTTTGAAGTCAACAAGGCTGATTTTTCTCTCTTGGCATACATACAAAAGTACACACTAACTAATCCTAACCCAACCTAGTTCGTTTGCTTGATACCGAAAATAGCCATCAAGCAGAGAAATCTTCTTACATCCCCACAGAGCGATCTCGTACTGTCGCACGGCATGACATTGGCTAGCACTGGTTCAATNCACCAACGACCTGGTACCACCACACGACAGGACTTTCTTTTTTCTGGTGAAGTGAGGTTGAGGTCAATAGTACGCGAACCCCGTTGTAGCCATGAGCTAATTTAAATACTGTAGGCGTTGATAAAATAGCTTACTTTTAGTTTTGGTGTTGAATTCTGTCAGCACTTACCTGATTGTAAAACATATAAATAAGCACTCAACAAAGATGACAGAGCAATGTACTATGATTCATGTTTTGCAGCACGTTTTCTCGGCTAATAAAAAAAACAAAAGAAGTCAAATGCAGTTTTTACGAACACGTAGCTATAACTATTACAACTTTAATTCCCGGCGAGGCGCTATTTTTTGCGACCCCTCTTTCTATCTCTCTGGTATCTTTCCATGTAGTCAACAAGGCTGATTTTTTCTCTTGGTATACATACAAAAGCACACACTAACTAATCCTAACCCAACCTAGTTCGTTTGCTTGATACCGTACATAGCCATCAAGCAGAGAAATCTTCTTACATCCCCACAGAGCTATCTCGTTCTGTCGCACGACATGACATTGGCTAGCACTGGTTCAATCACACGCTGCCTTGAAACCAAGCGGCGACGCACTATCGGTAAACACAAACATAAGCTTATCGCCGAAACGGAGATTAAAATGAACTTATGGATCGAGTAAACGACAGTCTACTTTGGCATAGCGCTAAACCCTCGGGCCATGATGGATTTATCCGGAGCCCTTACCACTGTAAATACGAACGTAGGATCTAAGAATATCTCTGACCGCAAAGGCAAGTTCCCTAGCGTTTGCGAACACAGAAGACTTGATTCATGCATTAAAAAGATTATTTTTTAGTCACCGCAAGCAAAATTCGCTGGTTGTGTAACACAAATTTGTACTCATTTGAACACTAAATACGGAACTCTACTATCAAAAATTTGCCGGCTAAATAGATCACAAAAGATTTCGGCAACAGCTCGTGCCATTATCATTGATACAACTTCTACTTATCCTTTTCAAACAGTAAGGAAAAGTAAGTCTCTGTAAGTTCTTTTGAACTGATGTACACATGTTGTTTCGTGGATATGGCGAACAAATTGTATGTTGAGAAAATTTATCCCCAGATTTTATCTGAAGATTCCTTCCCGCAGCTACGCCCAAAGCGATTTGTGCTCTTTGGTGGTGAACGCAAATTTCACGCTCGAAAAATCAACAACGAAACATATTGCTGCTTTGCACGTTCGGTGACACGACAAACAACACAACAAGGCACTTTTTGCGGTAATGTCATATATTCCGCAATAATTTTTATTGGTAAAACATAAGAGTACAACAGCGCTCCTTGTAAGATAAATTGGTCCGATTAAAACCCAGATAAGGTTTCATGTCACTTTGACAAGTTCTATTTGATTAGCTGAAGCAAAAATTAAATGAAGCATATGGTTACCATGGGTTAAAAATAGTTATTGTGGTGGATTTCTTTTTAGAAAGCTTGTGTATCTGCAAATAACTGTCATTAGCATGTAAATTACTTGTCATCAGTTCGTATGTCCATTATCAATCGTTTGGTGGTTTTCTCTTTTTGCGATGACCATTTTATGGAGAGCCCATTTATCGATCGTTCTATCTATATGACTGGCTAAAATTACCTTATTCTTTGGGGATTTAAACAGTGGAGCGGCCAACTGCGTGTAGTTCTGCTCATTAAAGTGTTTGTTTGCCAGTTAAGCCGCATTGCATGTCATGTATCGGAGGCAGGAGGGCTTACGGATTAGGGCAACAGAAAGATTAACAGATGAAGCTAATGGACATTATTTGCTAATGATCGCAAACATGTCACGATTGAAGTAATTAAGGTTGGTATTTTACAGCAGATTTTGAGGTTTAGAAACATGGATTTGGCTACGGAAAAGATTTTGTTGCTGATTTTGCTTCTTTTACTTGGATTTGGGTCTGGCTTCGCTCCTTTTTTATTGAAAAACAAATGTCTGTCGCCAAGGTAGGTGTAAGCCGTTTTTATGTGTATTGAGTGCCAATATTTCATTGAATATAAAAGTTTTTTTTATTGTACAGTCACTTTCGGGATATGTTAGTCAGTTTTCTGAACTGCATCGCAGCTGGAGTATTTTTCGCAACATTCTTCATGCACATGTTACCAGAGGTATGACTTCACACTACAATCTAAATATTAACGTTGTGTGATTTATTTCAGTGATTATTTCAGACTTTTCTTTTACAATTGACCTGGCGAATGAATAACCAATTGTAAATGGTTGTTACAATTTGTAAACAGATTTTACGCAGTTGATATATTCTGGAATAAATGTCATAAAATCATACACAGTGATTAAAAATCGTTGTATCTTCCGCTTAGGCCCAGGAGCAGATAGTGGAACAGTTCGGGGAAGATTTGGAATATCCAATAGCCGAACTTATCATATCTTTCGGTTTCTTCTTTGTATTGTTTCTCGAACAAGCAGTCATGAGTTGGTTTGGAAACAAAAGTAAAACTTCTGAAGCCGGCGCGACGAGTAAGTAGTAAAATTGCATACACCCGGTGAAGAACTGGATTAAGATAAAATTTAACCTTTTTTGTAAATTACACTTTGCTAAAACCTGATTAATGCACATGAAAAATTCTTGCCGAGCTTTTATCATGTTAGCAGTGAAGAATTGGAGTCAGCGTAAATAGGTGCTATAGACGATTTTTCGCCAAAATTTGATTCACCCATGTTCGAAAGTCTACTGCCAAGGCAATAATTACTTTTCCCAACACAAGCGCAACAATTTATCTTTTAACGTTGTGGTAACGCAAATGACATGCTTGACGCCACATTTTGTTTCCGGGCTACATAATGTAAATTTTACAAACAATATGTAAATTATACGCAAGTTGTGGCCGAAGATACGTAGTAGTCTAAAATAACCATTTGTTGCACACTTTTAAACCTAACTGTTATAAGGTTATAAAAATACATGTGTCTTTGTCAGTTGAAAATAAGCAAGTCCTCGAGTACAACAAGGAAGACAAATCAATACTTCTACAGTCAAAAGATAAGAGCGCAAATTACAACACACTTCAACAGTCATCAGAGGAGAGCACTGACTCAGCGGTTACCAACAAGTGTGCGCAATCGCTCACCTCCCGCAAAAGTTGCACCCCGGAAAAACTCAACACCTTGGTACGACAATCCAACTCGTTTACCGAAATCGAAATCAGTATTGCGACAAACAATACTGAAACGACCTTGGAAGGACAGCAAGGTCACATGCATTTTGACCACGAAGCTCACTCCTCCGTCCGCGCACTGGTTCTGCTGTTGGCGCTTTCAGCCCATGCTTTGTTCGAGGGTTTGGCGATTGGTTTCCAGAGAAGCGCGTCAGCTCTACGGACGCTGGTGATCGCCGTCATCATACATAAGATGACATTGGCTTTCAGCTACGGAATGAGCCTGGTGACAAACAAGTAGGTTTACTGTGATTTGCAAAATTATGTGTAACAAAATGACGAGCAATGGGCGGCGTTCAACTTTGCTCTGGCATTACATACGTGACCAACTAATAAAAACCAAGCTATTTTGGAATCAACTGCGTTTTAGAAACTGTTACTGCCCCATTAAAGATTCCTGAGATAAAAACGGGCTTATGTTGTGTACATTGCTTCTCCAANCAGCGTAAATAGGTGCTATAGACGATTTTTCGTCAAAATTTGATTTACCCATGTTCGAAAGTCTATTGCCAAGGCAATAATTACCTTTCCCAACACAAGCGCAACAATTTATCTTTTAACGTTGTGGTAACGCAAATGACGTGCTTGACGCCACAATGTGTTTCCGGGCTACATAATGTAAATTTTACAAACAATATGTAAATTATACGCAATTTGTGGCCGAAGATACGTAGTAGTCTAAAATAACCATTTGTTGCACACTTTTAAACCTAACTGTTATAAGGTTTTAAAAATACATGTGTCTTTGTCAGTTGAAAATAAGCATGTCCTCGAGTACAACAAGGAAGACAAATCAATACTTCTACAGTCAAAAGATAAGAGCGCAAATTACAACACACTTCAACAGTCATCAGAGGAGAGCACTGACTCAGCGGTTACCAACAAGTGTGCGCAATCGCTCACCTCCCGCAAAAGTTGCACCCCGGAAAAACTCAACACCTTGGTACGACAATCCAACTCGTTTACCGAAATCGAAATCAGTATTGCGACAAACAATACTGAAACGACCTTGGAAGGACAGCAAGGTCACATGCATTTTGACCACGAAGCTCACTCCTCCGTCCGCGCACTGGTTCTGCTGTTGGCGCTTTCAGCCCATGCTTTGTTCGAGGGTTTGGCGATTGGTTTCCAGAGAAGCGCGTCAGCTCTACGGACGCTGGTGATCGCCGTCATCATACATAAGATGACATTGGCTTTCAGCTACGGAATGAGCCTGGTGACAAACAAGTAGGTTTACTGTGATTTGCAAAATTATATGTAACAAAATGACGAGCAATGGACGGCGTTCAACTTTGCTCTGGCATTACATACGTGACCAACTAGTAAAAACCAAGCTATTTTGGAATCAACTGCGTTTTAGAAACTGTTACTGCCCCATTTAAGATTCCTGAGATAAAAACGGGCTTATATTGTGTACATTGCTTCTCCANATGAACCACTACGTTGCCGTCGACCGACGTGTAAGAACGTAGAAACGAGATACGCTACGGATGTGACAAGCGCAAGACAATAGATGAACGAAAGTACGCGTAAATACGGATCACTGTTTGTTGGTAGTTTGTTCCTGGTCACATCGCCAAGCACCTTATGTAGGGTAAGTATCAAAAGAAAATCGTTGAAACAAAAAAACTGAGAAAGTGTTGACAACTTTTTTTGATTTATTCCCAACGACGCAATACCGGAGTTTTAAAACATAGAAAAATTGTTGTGTATGACGTCACATCTTACAAAAAACATAAACCGATAGAAAAATTTACCACAGTAATTTTGACTCCTTATGTTTATTTCTGTCGATGTCGCTTGTACATACGTAAGTAACGACGAAACGTAAAGCAACATTGCGCAACTGAGCTCGGCTTGGTGGTCGTTAAAACACCAGAGATCCGGCCTCAACAAATATCTCTAGAGCAACCAAGGCTTTTAAATGCATCAAATAAAGCATAGATTGATTAAATCGGCAAAAACAATCCGGCGTGCCTTCAAATGGCCCGACAAACAAACCAAACGGAATCAACATCGGATTTATTCGACATCGCTGCCTGTTACAAGGCATTTCACCAGAGATTGCGGTAAGTCCGGAGAGACTCGGTGTCGTTACAATTGACTAGCGTGTAATGCTACGCTATAAAATGCATAAACAGCATGACCAGGCAGTAATGCATTAATTGGCTCAAAGCAATTGTCGACAATCCTTTGTCGGCTACTGACAAGAAAAAGAGTATTTTTTCACTGACGATTTCAAATAAAATACCGATCGACTTCAATAATATTATTCTTCTGTTAACCATGCCAGTAAAGTTGTCCCGAACTTAAGGACAAAAATAAAGGCCAAAGCACGTCTGAAACTTACACAGCTGAAATGTAAAACGCTTCTGAAGATCATATATTTTCTAAAAAAAACTACTAAAATAACATAATTTAAAAAGTTTTTATTACCTTGTCTTCGTTTATCTGTTGATATTCAACAAATGTTGGCCATTGGTTTGTAGAACAACCTGCTAACTGCGACACGTCATTCTGCAAACAGTTGAAGAAAGTTCACGTAACAAGGTTTGTGACGTGATTCGGGATACTCACAGTTTGTGTGACGTAAGCAGGTTGCATGTTGATTTTGCAGGTCGGTTGCATTTCGCTCGTTTCGGTTTGAATTACGAAGTGGGGTTGGTTGAGAGTTGGGTCAATGTCTGTTCGTTGTTGGTAATTTGTTGTTACATGAAGGTTGCTGTACAAAACCATCGGCAGTTCAAATCGCATAATTCCGTACATTGGACAGGAAGCGATCTATTATTTTCCGAGTTTGAAACTTTGGAAACTATTTAAACACGGCTGCACGATTTATGTTGCAACAGGGTTACTTAACCATTCCCAAAGTGGACATTTTGGTGAGTTCAGTTTATTTCGCTCGGTGAAAGAAATCATAGCGACCTAATCTCACTGAAACAATTACCAAGCTGGAAATAGCTGCGCAACGTTGAGACGTAATGAGGCGCGAAAACATGGAGGGCAAATTGCAACTATTCTATTTACGTGCTTTCCTCTGCCTTTTGCGTTTTCGCTGTCTATTCGTGATAAGGTACCTTGATTACGAGTGTGTTAAATGTGAAATTAGAAGGGTACCTGTCCCCACATCGTTACTCCACATACACTGCGGCCCAATAAATGATATTTTCCACAATTACCATTACCTATAATTACACTGTACACAAATTCAATACCGACACAGTGGATCCTCACATTTCTTGAATTTTATAAAATAAATATTTTGTAAACATAAACGCATGGACCTCAACAAAGCGTATAACTGTAAATTAGTAGCGGCGCCAATAACAGTTGCTCATTTTACATTCAACTAACACATGTAGGAAGGCCGCGAGGTAGCCAACCGTGCTTGGAATAATCGTTTGTAACAGGATTAAGTTAATTTCCGTGAAATCAAATCACAAAATGAGGTGCACCTTTGAGCAGCCTTATCGCTTTCGCATCTGGCTTGGAGAAGATGGTGTTTACGTGGACGGAAGTAATTCCTCTGCAACAAGACGTAAAAATCATTTCAAGCATTTTAAAACTCAAACCGATTTAAACCACTGAAGTCATTGTGTCAATAAAATGGAACAAGAAACCAATAAATTAATGCAGAATTATCATCTACGCAAATTACTGTTAAAATCTCCGATCGCATTTGCGGAAAGTTTTTGGCCACACGGTTTGAATACCAGGTGGGCTAATCGACAAAAATCCGGTAATCTAGCGATCCACGTGCAACATGCAAACATTAAAAGCTGATTCCGTAAATGGAACAGATGTACGAACCCGGATGACATTTTGCTGATTAGGTCGACCTAGTTCACGTCCAACTTCCGTGCTGTAGTCGCACAATAGGGAGTCGCGCATTTGCTAAAAAATACAAAAAAATCTTCTACACAAAATACACAACCATATTCAACAAGACTTCCATGATGCTGTATTCAATTTCCAAATCAAACACTGCGTTTCTGGGCGGCTAAGACAAGGCTTTTTGAGTGAATAGTTTAATGACAAAAAAGAGAGAATCAAGTTAAAACACCACGCCTCAAGCCTTAAATAGTCAAGTTTTAAATATTTTATTGATAACCACCAATTTAAAAAAATCTAAATTTCAAAAGTGTCCTATCTCACGTTTCGCATTTGGCAAAACTTTTAACGCACTTTGGGAGACTGCTTAGAATTATCGGTCGGAACTAAATAATCACCTCAGCGTGGTTTACGGCGTGTGGTATTTGTTGATTGACCTTTGTTGCGAACTGTATCGGTTCGTGATGTTGCTCGTGTCGCTGGTGATGTGTTTGCAATGTTTCCATGTCATCGTGCGAGACATAACTCAACTGTGGGTCGAAATTACTTGGATTTTCGGTCGTACCATGTTGTTGTTGACTGGTTTCTATCTGTTAATACCATAGCAAATGTTTACTATTTAACAACCTCACATGCAGGGAGACCTTTTACTTGTAATATCGCTGTAAACATCACCGGTTTATGGGGGGTTTAACATCTTCGGTGGTAAGCAAGGTGATATTTTACACATTATGCGCGGAATTTGTAAATCACAACGCCCGATACTGTTGTAGTGTTGAGATTTAAACTCTGTTCACTGCTAAACACAATCATAATGTAGTTACATAGCCGTAATTTCCACTTGTGCAGCATAGGTGGTCAATTGTAATTTATTCCCAGTCCATTACATATGTGTGACGTCACAACAAGCGGACAAATTGGCTTATCGTCTTATAAGACGCGAACTTACACAGTGGGCAATAACGCCCGACGCAGTTTGCCCAAACATGTTGCTTTGTCCGTGGTTGGGAATGGACGGGCCTTGCATTACACCGATGTCATCTGAAGGAATGTAAACGTTCATAAACTATTGAAATCATATGGTAGCAATGTATTTTGAAAACGAATATTCGACCTTCAAATGCATTGGCAACTTCACCAACTGAGAAATCTGGCATGGTTTCAACATTTGTATCTTGAACATTTGAAAGTGTCGTCGTTTTCTGTCAAAACAGAAAATTGTGTTGATGTTTTTTCGCTTTTAGCGTGTTTTTTAAATTATTGCTGCCGGTTGTTGGAGCAATACAAATTGATCCGTTCAATCCACCACTGTTACGACAAGCGATG
Source organism: Phallusia fumigata (assembly GCA_008931825.1). Classification (NCBI taxonomy): domain Eukaryota; kingdom Metazoa; phylum Chordata; class Ascidiacea; order Phlebobranchia; family Ascidiidae; genus Phallusia; species Phallusia fumigata. The sequence continues at coordinate 7,248 of QXVZ01017914.1, read as the reverse complement.
TAAATTAATCAAGGCAAATAAACAACAGTGATTTGTGATAGATGGAAAAATACTCGAGTCAAAAGGTGAATGGATATTAAATTATGGTACTGGTTACAAACATCACTTCGAAGTAGTGAATATCAGCCCGGTTTTTATGTCAGAAATTTGGAGTGGTCAAATAAATGAAGTACTGCTCTTTTCTTACGATTGGTAGAGGTAGTTTTGGAGAAAGACTGTGCTTCTTCGCTATATGACGACTTAGTTTGTTTCTGGAAGAATATTGTGAAGGACAGTAAGGACACTGACAAGGCTTGGTCTGCTTTTCTTCATGGTAAGCTGGTAAAAAAATGTGCAGGAGTTGACAAAATTTTTTTTATGTAATAGGTTTCAGTGTCCGCAAGCAACATTGTAAACATTATTTTTCATTTTATTACCTGCAAATAAAAACTAGAAGGATGGCTTTCACCGCATTCTACATACACCATCGCCCAATTGATGTATATTCACTACGTTAATTTACATTGGCCCAATAGTTACCTAAGCTTATGTTCCAAATGTAAAAAAAGTTACCAGTGATGCGCCATTTGTAATTTCACAATACTTTATTATTGACGTATGCGCAGTAATCGACAATCCCTGAACTAAACCTTTCCTCGCCGCATATTCTTGGTGGGCAGTGGCTAAATTTTAAAGATTACGTCTCTAGAATACCAGGTGCCCCTTACGATCAAAGAAATTTACCGATGTGACAATTGGAAGTATAACTGGTAGATGACAGTTTGATCTCTCGCAATCCCGGAGGTATGTTCTGTCCCGGATGATGTTTTCTGATGTGCGAAGTTCGTTTCGAAACAGACTTGTACGACTTATTGCAGTATGGACACACGAAGCTGACCGACTTCTTTAGCAATGGCTGAGCAAGTTCGGGGATCTGAAATAGAAGTTGTGTGCAAACTAAAAGGGAAATTCGAATATAAGCACAGATAGACAACAGTGTTTAACATCTATTGTCTCTGGCAAAAATGGTGAAAAACTGTGTTATAAATGATAAATATTTATAGGACCATTCAGATTGTTTTGCATTCGGGATATAATTCATAAATTCAGACAAAAAACAAGATATTTAGCACAAAATATAACATTAACTTTTTTAGTAGCACACGCAACTTTCAAGCAACTCACCGAGTTTAGCTCTATCCCAGGATGCTTGTTAAGCACGTGATTTACCAACATTCCACGTCGACGAAAACCAATTAAACACCGACGACATTTAAATGCAAACATTTCCACAGGTTTTGCTTGAAAGGTTCGAGAGGAAAGAGCCTTCAAACTTGCTATGACAAAATACAAATAAAATCCAGGTTTATTATCAGAATTTGAAAGCGGAACTATACGTTAAAATTTCACGATACGTTAAATTTCAGAAATATTGTTAATAAATTGCGTTCTCATTTTTTGTCACAAGTCTTAGTGATTAAATTTTGACAAACGTTATTTATCACGTCCGACAAATTTAAAAAACCTGTATAAAATGTTGTGTGCACATTAAAATCGACTTACAAACAGTATCAGTTGCGTTTAAAACTTGTTCTTTGGTAAGATGCATCCGTTTATAATGTTCCCGTAGTTTGTCCTTTCGTTTAAATCGCTTCCCGCAAGTGTGGCAGAGAAAACTCATCGTATCCGAATGAACGACAGAATGAGTCGTCAAACTATGTTTGCTGGTGGGTAAAAAAAGTTGCGTTTGCTTTTAAAACCAGTGAAGTTTACAGTTTGGAGGTTCGATGTACAAACCGTTTAAAAGCCTTTCCACATATGCAACACCTGTACAAGTTGCCAACTTGGGAATTCCATTTAGTCACATCTGCACATAAAATTGAATCAAATCCATGGTTAAGTTCGCGGTCACCTGTCGCCTGGGAAAAAAAGTTAAAAATAAAATTTAAAAGTTTTAAATTGTCAAGAATTCCCTTTACGTTCAGTTAAAGAAAGAGAGTCAGGATGCAAGTTTACATTTTAAACAAATTAAATTAAAGTGTTGTTCAAGTTACTTTTTTTATGACTTGTTATCGTCCCAACACTTTTACCTACAGCCGCTAGTGCGTATTGGTTTGTTACAAATCTAAATACCTGTTCTTCAGTTATTTTTACATTGGCCATGCTGCCATTCACTTCGTCGGAAGACTTCTTGGCAGGTTCCTGTTTATAACATAAAGAAAGCTTTCCACAAGGCAGTTACATATAACTAACAGGTAAAACATACTTTTACAAGTTTCATATTGGCTCTGCGCCAACCCCTCTTCTTGGGTGGGACACTGCGAACTTCATCATTCATGTCATCTTCTTCAAAGTATGGAGCAAACGTAGAAGTTTTTGTTTTGTGTACTCGTTTAGTTCGGGTTTGGCTGCAACTTCATAACACAAAAACCTTATTGAAACTCTAACATTTTAAACATACATGGGGATTACACAGGTGTAAATATTAATTCGAGTTGAGTTTATTTCGCTTGGTGATAGAAAACATAGCGACACAATAGCTCTAAATCAATCACCAGGCCGGAAATATCTGCGCAACGTTAAAACGTTATGAGACGCAAAAATGTTAAGGGCACAATTGGTGGATTAAGGTAAGGTTGAAAACATGTGTTTGTTTTAGGCCAGAAAAGGGGTGAAGATATTAAAAGCCATAGTTTTGAAATCGTTGAAAATTAGATCCAAAAAATCCTGTAACATGTCAAACATAAAAAACAGCGACAGTTGGTGGTCAAAATAGAACACTTGGAGATGGGCTCCAATACCACGAATAACACATGCGGTAGCGAGATGGATAAAACTGGTATAGACGATTTCCATGGGTTTGTTAACACATCGGTGTTTTAAAAAAAACTGTATTTACCAATTTGATAGACCACATGTAAGTTTTGTGGGCATAATTCATAGCTAACACGTATCATTCAACTATCATAGTAGAGACAGAAAAGAAATGGTGACTGACTAACCGCTACACCACTTTTACTCAACTACTCAAGCTTAAACAGAAATTTCGGCCAGAAGAACAGGTTGAAAACAATACATCTTTGAAAGTCATTGCAAAAGTAAAAGAACATTCTGTACCTGTCATCAATAGAAGAAGTTGTTAAGGTCAAGGGGGATTTTTCCATCATAACTGCATACTGCTTAGAGTACCATACCTAACACACAAAGTTCTATTAAACTATGTATAAAATAGGTTTGGCATGCTAAAGTAAAATTTCCACTACCTTTAGCTCTTCTCTTGGTTTTACATCTCTTATTGTTAGAAAGAAAACCTGGCCATTTTTAAGTTGAGCAGACAAGTTTTGTTCTCCAGCAGTTACCGCTGGTCGCACAAGACACATCCAATTACATTGATTTTCATCAGTTGTCTGTAAAAAATTATTGTAATATTCCAACATCTTTGCACAAAGGGAAGTCTTAAGTATCAATGTAATTCTACAATAAAACATAGTGTATAAATTTCACTCACATTGAAATAAAGCTCTTGTTGGTCTGTAGCTTGATTCACATTTTTTCCTACACACTGAAAATGCAAATATTGAAAACTATTTTTTATCTTTACTTTGTATTTTATCAAACTTTATTGGCAAGTACAAAAACAAACAACATTTTTCAAATAAAATCTTACTTGCAATCTCATCTGGAAAATTGATCCTGCTGCATCGCCACAGTTAGTTAGAGGAGCATCCAATGGTCCAAACTGTGTTCCTTTTCTCAACAAGCATTTTGTAACAATGCAGAAAGCTCCACTTTCACATTTGCCTAAAAAGTTTAATAGTATACCAACAAAAAGTTTTATGTTTGATTATTTAATCTAATGACACAAGTACACATGCAGCACCACAGAGCTGCACAAAACATGACAAGTTTACAATTACTGATTGTTAGCTGGTTTGGTAAGGAAGCTCTGGCTTTACTCTTCACTGCTTTGTCCGGAATGCAAACAATGGGAAAATCTTCATTCTCTTCTTCAGTGTTTGGTGTACTTGCCATGGCAACATAACTTTGTTATTACTTCAAGTCTAAAACAAAAAATTAGAAAGGCTACATGAACTAGAAGGGTGGCGTTCACCATATTGCCATTCCATATACACTATTACCCCATTTACAAATGCATATATATTCACCATGTCATTTCACATTGGGTCCCATAGTTACTTAAGCTTTTTATAACATGATTGTTTCTGCAGGCAGAAACGCATGGGTCCCCACACATGGAAAGTTGTAGAATAATTGCATGGTACAATTTGACCCATTTTAGGGGGCTAGTGGGG
>QXVZ01017906.1:0-17255 GCA_008931825.1 Phallusia fumigata | reverse complement strand
AATTTTTCTTTAACACATCAAAGGTTAATACATAGTTTTCCCTTAACATTTACCCTGTCAATTTCTTAAATAAATCCCTTGGTCTTCTTTAACACCCGGTCGAAATTTATTCGCGCAGTTTACCTTTAATTAACTCACTCACCCGTAAAGTCGAGTCCCAACTGCCTGTGCAGAACGCTGTGCCGTCTGGCGACATCTTGAGGCAGCTTACCCGGTTTTCGTGACCGAATAATGCGCCCAGCTTCACTCCTTTGATAGTGTCCCAACCGTGAACCAAGTAATCGTTGTAAGCCCCGAATATCATTCGACCTTTAAAACGAGGTTAAGAGTCGTCAAAAACTCAGTTTAAAAACTTGCTACGGAAAAATTTAGAACTACATCGAAGTTAAGCCACCAAATTTACGATTTTTATGTGTAACACCTGGTGGCGCAAAAGAACATCCAGGAAATTTTCCTACAACTTCAGTTGGGACAAAGTCACTTACCGCTGACGGAAAAATCGATGGAATTCACCCCAAATATGACGCTATCCTTGCTGAAACAGGCAATCTCTCTGTCCGCTCGCAAATCGTACATTCGAATCTGCGACACGACAAATTGACCGTTAATGTTATNCCAAATTTACGATTTTTATGTGTAACACCTGGTGGCGCAAAAGAACATCCAGCAAATTTTCCTACAACTTCAGTTGGGACAAAGTCACTTACCGCTGACGGAAAAATCGATCGAATTCACCCCAAATATGACGCTATCCTTGCTGAAACAGGCAATCTCTCTGTCCGCTCGCAAATCGTACATTCGAATCTGCGACACGACAAATTGACCGTTAATGTTATGACCTTTGTCAGACAGACACAAGTATTTACACAGCAAATGGCGTTAACAGTTGGGGGCAGCGGTTGTCCACCAGAAGGGTGTCACCATGTCCAAATTGTCATTTTAACTTGTTTTATTAAAACCTTATCATTTTAAGAGACAAAAAAATTACTGCCATTTGTAGCGTTGCGATTATTAAAGGTTTTAATCATCATAACGTAAGGTTTAGATTTAAATACGTGGAAACTCGCTGACTTTGTGTTGGAACACACAGCAAAACAAAAACTACTTTTGTCAAAATTAAAATTTAATAGCCTGAGCGTGAAACAAGTTTTAGCAAGAAGATTCGCAAATGCCAAAAACAAAAGTTTGGTGGCTGACCATCGGGGCTCAATTCTTTATGAATGCCATGTTCACCTGATTAACTCGTCATCGTGACGTCAAGCGCGACCAGCCATGCATGCAAACGTGTCACGTGACGCGAGATGGTGAGTTGGGGGAGGGGGCACGAAAGCAAGACACACGTCATCATGCAGTTCGACCACAACACAAGACGACGAAACACTGCAAATTGAAAAAATGAAACAAACCAACACAAAAATGGCAAAGAAGGGACGGGCTTGATGACGTAATCAGAAGTCACGTGATTGGGGGGCAACCATGCAGGGTTAGCGTGAAGTGTTAGTGAGTTTGGAGGGTTAGTAAACTTGGTCCCGTAGGTTGAATGTTACAGTTGAATTGCGAAAATACAAAACAGCTCTGTTGCTTTGTACGTCTTAAGCTGGATTTCTATTTTCTATGGATTTCTGTTACTATAGTCAACTATGACGTTTATTGGAATAGCGGTATGACCTTGTTTTGGCAAACGCCAATCTACGTTGAAACGTCAACTACAAATATGGCAGCGACAGCGACAAGTCGTAAAACTAAAATAAATGCATCTTAAATTCGCCACCGTCTTCTTACATTTCGATTTACAACCGTTGCATCGATTACTTTGGTGACGGTTTTTCCCAAATCGATTCGATGTTATGTTTTCATGCAAAGACGTTGACGTCACATATGGACGCGATCAATGACGTGGTCAAATATAAACAACAGATTATGAGAAGCGGTTTCCTTATTTTTACCGCGTACGCTTAAAAAAACTGCTGTTAGTTAGTGGTTAAAAATAAATATTAGAACCGAAGTTAAAAAAGTTTTAATGTTTTTTTTAGGAAAGCACTGAACGTCCCTAGTAATTACATTAAGGAAAGATTTTTTGTGAAAAAGTGTTTCGCAATACTTTTACGCTCAAACACACGATTGAAATCCACGAGCGGACAAAACAAACAAACATGCAACAGCAAGGAAGTGTTACGTCACAATGAGTGGACAAAAAGCAAACATGACGTCACAGGACTTACCGTGGCGTCATCCGATCCTGTTGCGAACGCCTCACCGGTGGGGAACCACCTGAGTCAATACAAACCTTGAGTTCTACTGATTTCAAGTGTTCGGCCTATAGCCGGAAATAAGTTTAAAATGCCATTTATTCGTGAAAAAAATTAGGTGTACATGTCTAGCAAAGAGAATGTTTTCAAATTGTTTTGTTTTGTCAAAGATGGTTAACACCTCACGCACATAAGTGGATAGTTTTTGATCAGCCAAAAACATTGTCTTACCTGACAGAGTTGATGTCAGAGTCGTGGGTCTGAAACGACTGCACACACTTCGCCGTTCGCATGTCCCAAACGTACGCTGTCTTGTCGCAACCCTACACAACACAACGATCATTCTAAACACCATGTTCAGGAACGTAATGGTGGTAGGATTTCGGGATGTTATGATCGAATTGCTAATTATTTTAGACCAGTTCTTTTGCATTCAGAATATCGGTGCTTGATTGAAAAAAAATAAACAACAGTTAGGATGCGTTTTTTCGACATTAAGAAATACCATTTTATTTGATCTCCTTAAACCGAGGATGTATGCATTTTAATTGAGTAAAAAATCGCCACAACGCAACAACAAAGGACTTGAAATGCAAGTTTTAAACGATTCGAAGGTTTTCACCACGTCGCAATACTCATGTTACTTGTTCCATTACAATGTTACTATTTATTATCAATATGGAAATGAACGCCATTTAACGGCGCTGTAGCGTCTGTGAATGCCAGTCGCTTCAACACAAAGTGCAATCGAAATGCGCTTGTTTAGACGCCGATATGGATAATAATGACAACCATTTCCTATTACTTGAACATTGGATTCGAATCCACCCTTAGGATTCGGTATTCCACTTCGAACACCACTAGTGACAACGAATTTAGCAGCCAATTTAATTCGCTTTTAACCGACAAAATGCTGTGGATGTTTGCGCACATAAACAGACAGCAACCCGACGGCGTATACGCGTGTTAGACTGGAATAAGCCAAGGAAAACAAAAATCCCAGTGAGTATGGAGCATGAGGAACACGGCTCTGTCATTTTTAAAGCCAGGATGCGGCTATTGTTGTTTGAGGCCTACACAAAACTAACAGCAAGCCCAATGGCGTTTGTAAACGTAGAAAACAATAGCGCACGATCTGCACGGATAAATTCTGTTTCCAGGAAACTCTTATACGGTCAAATGGAGCAAAACGCGCAAACCTCCTTACGCTACATCTTTTCGGGAGAGTTTCAATGTTATGCACAATGCAATTTAGACGTACAAAAGCCATTATACCGGTTTTTCTTTTTCTGTTGAAAACGTATAAGAAGATTTTAAACACGCTTCAGGGGTGACTGCACACAGCGTGCACATTAACCCGCTTAAAGACGCACGAAAATTAGGGCTTAAAATCACACGGCGATGTTTTTTGAAAAAAATTTACTACAGTTTGGGTTTTCTCTAGTGGCAATCCAAACCACAGCTATATGGTACAGTACTGGATAACAGAGCTAATAACTTGATGTTGTGTTTACAGTTTAGGAGGTGCCGAGCGCATCCGAACAGAGCAGTGTAGGCTTGTTGCAGTTCGTAAAGGCCTTCCTGTTTCGTTGAGCCGACAAAACGCAGCGAACACCGACAGTGAACAAAACTACTGGCAAACTGCTTCGTAACGTGGTCGAGGATGGGGAATTTGGCTTTGGTCAAACCATGATTTGCTTGCACGGCTTAGTTCGCTTTGACTTTGTTGGTTTGATTATGGGCAGGCTTCGCGCAGTCACACGTTAAGAGGTATTTCAATGATCGTCTGAAGATAAGAAAACTCAACGCGCGAACAAATTGCGGTTCCAGAGCATTTTTACGCACTTTCAACAGTTTTAAGAAGCATTTCACACTTTACAGCGGATGTACTTGCCCGTTTTGAGGGCGCACAGTTGGTAAAACGGGCCTTCCTGTGTATACGCTTCCATGCGTTTATTTGCCGCATCGTTAAATGCGGGATCATACAAAACGCATACGTTTCTACAAAACGGGCATATTCCCCAACCTAGTTGACACGCGCGTGTTCCAGGTACCAACAAGAGTCGCAAAAGGTGCAGGACGTCAATCAGAAGGCCGTTGAAACGACGTAAAGCGCTTAGCAGCGTATTACGCTTTCGATTAATTTAAGGACGGGATTGATTCTTCGCCCGCGAAAGAGGAACTGGCCTGAAATGGGGCGACAGAACGGCAGTGTCCGCCCTATAAGCTATTGATTGGCATAGAGTTCCCTTGTAGGTCGTAGTGCGGCATGTCATAACAAGCAAGGCCCGCAGCACTGGCCTTATGAATATTGTATCAAGTTACAGTAGGCAATGGCTTATTGGCCTTGGGGCAAGCTTGTTGCATTTGCATTGTTTTGCACCCTTATTTAGTTGGGGGCAGGCAAAAAGTAAACACTATTGGGTACCAATGAATACGATAATAAGCTGGAGAAACCCCATCGTACTTTTAATGTTTTGCCAATTTACAACAATTGTTTGGGCTATCTCATAATAGTATACAGTTGTATTAACCTTGTTACTTGAGGATTTGCTGGCTTAATCTAGTGATTATATCTACAATTCAACAAGTCCAAAGCATACAGCAAATTTACAACTCAATAAAAAAATATGATATTTGCCCTAATTGGATCATAAAATATGTTTTAATATAAGGTATTGTAACCAATACCGCTAAAAACCCCCAAAGCATAGATTTGGTAAACCCTAAACCATCACATCAAATGAATCAATTCCACCACTTTAAAACACAAAGCATTATTCTTGGCTTACCCCAGAAATGAACAGATTGCCAGTTTCACATGGTGAAAGTGCCGCGTCCATTACATCAGACTGATGACCATGAAAACTTTGTAATAACTGACTGCTTTCCACATCCCACAGTGCACAGGTGCTGTCACCAGATGCAGTGAGGATCTGCCAAGAACGATAAATTAAAGCGTACGAAAGATAAACTGGCAAATGAAAATCTAACTGTAGTTAAACAGTATTAGAGGCAATGTGTAATAACAAAATAAAAACTGTGTAGTTTAAATGCTATACACACTGTGCACAGGCAAAAATGGATTTTACGGCATGATTTTTGCATTGTTGTAACCGCAACATCAACTAATCCCTAAAATCAATATCGATACTTTCATTGGTATCTCAGTATTGTAGCAGAAACACTGGTTTAGAAAACGAAAAATTCCAAACCTGGTAATCTGAATGTGTAAAGGTGCATGCTGAAATGTAACTCGTGTGCATAGCGACAACTTTGCGCTGTTGCATAATTGTACCAGTAGTGGTATCACCCTGCCCGGCTGAGGATGTGACAGCAGGTTTGTTACTACTGGAACTCGTCGTACCACCACTGCCTGAGCTTGACATGGCTGAGTGGAGAGGAAATACTGAACATTTGTTGTCAAGCCCACTGAAAACAAAACGTTTAAGCATTTTTGGTAAGATATTCTGAAACGGCATGATTTTAATTCCTGTTTTCTGTACACACTTGTAAAATGCAAAGTAGTTTCATAGCAACACTTAGAAAAACTGAAACATTGCAAGGTTTTTTGCACCACACAAGCAGTAAAAGCAATTTACCTAAAACTAATGAACAGCTGTCTGTAAACCATGCAAAAGCTCAGTTTTGAAACCCAACAACCGTAACATAGTTTTTGTACAAGTCAATATATGACAGGTTTTCAAGTACAAAATACAGGTTAAAAAATGTCCTTGTTGGACTCGATGCTTACCCGCAGGCAATGGATCCACCTGATGGTGCATATGCACAGGCATTCACCCAAGTGGTAGGAAGGCTGATTGCTTGTTCCTAAACAAGTAAAAAAAATAAGTTTTGCATGGAGCATAAAAATATATGTAATGAAACATCTTACTTTATTTGTCGTGAAAGCATCCCATACTAAAATTTTTCCATCCTGAAAGTAAATGAAAGTAAGTATAAACTTGTATTATTACAAAGGCTTGGAGAGTATTAAATTGAACAACAGTTCCAGTGAGCACATAAAGTTTTTAGCTGTGAAAGTGTAGCACATAGGAAGAAATTCTCCATTTTGCAACCAGTCATGGTACCTGTGAGGAGCTGACGATTCGTCGTTTATCTAGCGACCAATCCATGTCCAGAACTTTGCTTGTGTGGCCTTTAAGAATTCGCCGGCAGCGAATTTGGAATGACAGGTTGGCGGTCTCGGGCTTTTTGCCCATAGAAAACACTGAAATTTAAAACATTACATTCATTAGGAGAACTGAGGCATAATGCATTGCTTAATGATGTTCACAATGCATAATGAATGACTTAATAAGGCAATAAATTAGGCCATTGTGGGAAAAAATCCTTATGAATCCAAACGATCAGGTTTTGCTGCAAAATTAAATTTTGGGAAAGATTTTTGCCCTTGGCCATAAACGCTAAAGCTTATGGTACAAACCATTGAGAACTGAGGTTAAGAACTTAGTTCGAAACATCAGTAGTTGATTAATATGTTTATGTGCAATCACTGCAAACTTCTGAACAATTGCAGAAATTATATACTACTTTTAGGTGTTGCAAATTGGAATCTCTTTAATACCTTTTAAAAAACTCCGAAGGTTTTTAACAAAGCAAACCTTTCACACAAAAGCAACCTCAATTTAAATANTTGCTTAATGATGTTCACAATGCATAATGAATGACTTAATAAGGCAATAAATTAGGCCATTGTGGGAAAAAATCCTTATGAATCCAAACGATCAGGTTTTGCTGCAAAATTAAATTTTGGGAAAGATTTTTGCCCTTGGCCATAAACACTAAAGCTTATGGTACAAACCATTGAGAACTGAGGTTAAGAATTTAGTTCGAAACATCAGTAGTTGATTAATATGTTTTTGTGCAATCACTGCAAACTTCTGAACAATTGCAGAAATTATGTACTACTTTTAGGTGTTGCAAATTGGAATCTCTTTAGAACCTTTTAAAAAACTCCGAAGGTTTTTAACAAAGCAAACTTTTCACACAAAAGCAACCTCAATTTAAATAGTTAGTTTACTCACACTCAGCATCATTAAGGTTTTTTCGGTCCTCCTGCAACTTTTTGCGCAGCTGTTCGGCTTCTTTCTTCAAACTTTCGATCGTATCAACGTGGGCTGCATTTTTATTGCCGGCCATTGAAACGAATTGCTAAAACTTCAGCCGGTTTCTGTGCCCAAACGTTTTGCGAAGCACTCAGATATTAATAAAACCAAAGCAAACCAAAAACAAGCCCCCAGCTCTTCACATTTAATCAATTTTTCGATCCAATATCTTGCAGGCTTCACGAACTCGCTTGACCGGCGTATCAATATTTCCGCTAGGTGCCGCCCTCTTTCTCGGTTGAAGGAAGTAGGCGCTGTACGGTCAACGTTTTAACCCTAGTCGGGGTCATGTTTTGCCGTTAATAATTATAAAGTGAAACTTAAGCTTATCTAATCAAATGTTACCTCAACGTAACGTATTGGTAGGCAAAATAAAATATTACTTGCAATAACCTCCAAAAACTTTTTCTCGAAGGGCTTAGCTTATTTCAGCTGAAACGCTGTCAGCATGCCCTCCCACCGCCTTACCCGTTGTAGCCGGAAGCCAGTCCTCAATACGTCTTTTTGATTCTGATACAGGTTTAAATCACTAAGACAAATTACAGTATTAAAAGTCCTCCATTTGAAATACGTTGTTTACCAAACCGACGAAGAAAGTCTAGTTTGGGCGAAAAGCGTCGATTGCAGAAAGGTCAGGTGTTGAAGAACTGATTTTAGTGTAATGAATCTTCACGTTTTTGTTCGTTAATGCAATGCCTGCCAATAATCATTGGAAAGTCACAACAAAAATCGAATTGAGTTCTGACCCGACTCAAGTCCTATCGAAACTAAAATTATTAGCCGAGAAAGATGTTTATTTTTTAAATCACGGAACAAAAAGCATATGAGAGCAATGAAAAAAATAAATACGAGAGAGAAAAACAACTGGATTTAAACTGGTACGAAACGTCGGTGGCAGTCGCACCGTACCCTTTTCGGAAGCAAGACACCCATTTAAATCAGCAACCATGGTTGGCAGAATTTTTCCGACAGAGTTTGTATGTCAACATTTACAGCGGGTGGGGGATTTTCAAACAAGCAATGTAAAGCAGACAACCAAACGTTTGTAAAAGCTTTGATTCTTAAACAGTGAGCCATAGCACAGTTTTTGGGTTAGCCTTCTAGTTTTGTGAAATATATGACAAAATACCAATAACGTTGGCGTACAACCAACATTAATGAGAAAGTGGGCCAAGCAGATTGTTAGGCATGGGCCCTCAGGACCATGTACGAAAAACAGCCGAGAAATGCCTTTAACCTATAAGCTTCTGCTTGGTACAGAAGGTTGGAAAAAAAAACATAAAGCAATTACGCTTTAGATAAAATCAAACGATTGGTTTGTGCCAAATATTAATGGTATGTTTAATGCTGCGGAGTTGGAGATGTGAAGTATTGTGTATTGGCAATTTTAACAACATCAAAGTAGCCGTGGTCGTTTGCTGGGGGTTTCCATTCGAACTGATTCAAGAATCGATTTTGCTTGAGGAAGGTATAACATCTCTGGATCCGGTTGCGGATCTTTCATTAGAAAATCAGCTGTAGAAATGAAATTACCATGTTAAAGCTAGAAAATAGGATTACAAAACAAAATTGAAGCACATTTCAGTTTTGTTGCCTCTGACCGTCTCGAAGTGACCAGTCTGGCCAAAACATGTATAAAATGAAATATTTCAATTTGCGTTTCATTTTCATCCATGATGGGCAGAACAACGTATGAACGCGTACTGCTCATAAGAGTCCACAGTCGAGATACCTTCCTCATTTGGATCATTTTCTAATATTTTTCATTTTGGGGACAAAATTTGGTTTATTTCCTTTGACTTCGCTGGGTTCGGTTAAAATTGCTCAAAAACACGGTGGGCCGTAACGGCATTTCAAGTCACAACCTTGCTAGATCAACAAGGCCGTCGCATTAACCACTTGACCATCTGAGAAGCTTTAGAATACAATCGACCGAGCAATCTTCGTAAAATTGATACAAGGAGCAAACGCCAAACTACTGTTAATGACTCTCTTTTGGTATCAACAAAACACCCTTTAAACATAAATTACAACTTTAATAAAAGTGAATTAAACTATTTTTCGGCAAACTTTGGCTACAAACACCACTCACCTATATACTCTGGTATACAGCAATGTACATTCGCGCGCACCAGAGCCTCGAGCTCCGAACCCGGAAGTTGTTTCACACGGTTCACGTCAATAATGGCGTGTGTGACGTCACCGATCGCACCGTGGTAGGGGAGGGCGCGAGAGAGCACTGTACCACCACCGCTCTGCAGGAGTCGCACGAATCCGGAGCTGTGTCGGTCGCTGACATGCATTACCACCTGAAAGATAAGAAGAATCAAAAACATAAGTGCCAGAAATCTTGCAATTCGCATCATTTGTGTGTATAAACGCACAGTTTTCAGCTTCTCGTCATTATGCACTGATGATGTTTGCAATGCAATGTATTTTGTGAGCAAGTAATGTTTCTAATAAAGCCACTAATCCGGGGCTTGTGTTCCAAAGGTGAACAGGTTGTCCATTTTGGACCTTCAATAGCTGGTTTGTGTGTTTGTCTTTAAATTTAACTACGTAGCTACCGTAACTATTGTATTGTACTTGCCTGCATGTTTTAAATGAGTTTTTAAACCAGTTACAAAGGTTTTTCACGCTCGATAACAAGCAATTTTAAGTGCACAGAAACACAGATGTTACCAATATATCGCAAAGAATAAACGAGGTTTCTCGCAAAAGCAAATTCTTAAGGCATTCATTGGGTTTTTCTTCAGCTTTTTCTGTGCGCTACACATCAAAACCAGTTTCACACGAGAAACAATTATCACCAACAGATTCACCAATACTTGGTTTGTGCCCGAAAAAGGCAAATCTATTAATTTCACTACCTTCCACTCGGCAAACGCTCCTTCCACCTCTTCCTTACTAGCCCGTTTCTCGTTCAAGCGCGACCTCCAGCGGTAGGCGGAGGCAACCAGGAGCGCCTCGGTATCACTTAAGGGACTCCACCGAGACGATGGGTTGCCGTATTCGTGAGGTTCTTCCTGCAAAACGACACCAAACACGTTATTAATCAACTGTATTTAGCATTGTGCAAAAACCACAACTCGCCGCGATGTGCTTGGTTTTGGGGTTATACAGATTTTGGCAACAGCTAGATTGAATGAATTCATAAAACACGATGTTTATACAGGAGATACTTAAATTCACATACGTACCTGCTACAGGGTAAGCTGAACAACAGGCTTTATATTACCCAGTTGACCCACGTAACACTTTTTGGACTGACCATAAAACGTCAAAACCTTATATTTTCCTCATACCTCCGAAAACATAATACGACCCTGATTCGGGCAGTAGTCAGGGTCGCATTCAGACGCTGGCAGTAGCATAACCTGACATTTGGAATTTTTGTCCTTGTCCAACTGGGTCTTTGCTAACTATAGTTGCGTAGCCATTGTAAATTATACCTTGACGAAGGAACCGGCTTCTTTGCAAGCCTCAATGTAGCTGGTGCTGAGAATCCACTTTCCCGAGCAGAGTGAAGCGAGGTACTTCTCGTTGCGAACCGGGCGCTTCACTATCAGATGGGTGCAGGACGGGTCGAAGTAGTCGCGGTCTAGGTAAATCCCCCCTGGAACATGGATACATCGACATTTAAAACCTTTTTTCGCGTCTGCTGTGTGTAAAACGCCGGTCGTTCGTTTTGCCCGGTCACAAGGTAAGGTTTGGAGAGGCATACGAATGCTAAAATCCGAATTTTGTGGGAACAGAATTGGTTTAAAAAAGCCCTTTATAAATACATTTTCTAATGATTTTTTGACAATAAATCGTATCAGTGTAATCTGATTCGTTCCAAAATCTGATTTGTCAAGCTCATGAAATCAAACGGAATGACAGTTAGTTGTGTAATCAATAGCTTATTGCGTATCACAGATTTCCTTTAAATAAAAGTCGTGTATAGACGAGCTACATGAATGTTTTTAAACATGTCATTCCCCATCAATCAGAACCAATTCAACAAACGCGTTTCTACTCATTTTTAACGCGACGCTTGAGATCAAGTAAGGTTTATTAAGCGGGCTTTACTGCACACAACAAGCATGGACAAGTTTGTCAGATGAAGTTTCGGTAACTTTGTAGGTATAAAAGCAAAAATATTTGTGTTTTGTTAATTGTGTGGTTGGAAGTCCGCTAAACGGCGCACCACGTAACATACGCCCTTGTACATCAAGCGCCACGACCTATACAAGCAAGCAATCTTATACCCTTGGTAGATAGACGTGGTCACGTGTGTTGCAGTCCATAAAACAAAACACCTACTTCTGCACTTGGCCATTCTTAAATTGAATTTTAAGACGACCATTAACGATTTTCACAAATGTCTACGACTTCGAGATGTTGTTAACAGTACAAACCCGCGGAATCTNTGGGGTCATACACGTGGGGGTAACCGCTTTCATCAACGCGCGTCATAGCCTCGGAGCAGGCGGTGACCCAGTGGGGTGACACGATGTGTTTCGCGTCGGTCCGTGCCATCCTGAACTCCCGATTCGTGTCGTTCTGTTTGCCCTGGGAGTATCACAAAAAAATACAAGTTAGCGGAGATACTTAGTTGTGTCGGAAATTCGTGCAAATAACAATTCGGAATTATATGAATTTATCGGGTGTTTGACCTCTTTGTGTTTTTGCCGGCATATTTATGTGCTGATAGGTCTGATTCCCCATGGAAGGCCGGCTTAAAATCGGTATTAACCTCTTACAGATTGGGCGTATTCTGTTATATGTATTATAGTGCCTATCTGCATACGGGTCGATTTTTTAGCAATTTTTTTTCGTGTGGGGTTGCTAAATGATTAAATCCGTGCGGTCTAACACGTGATAAAATTACGCAACGTACGCCCGTTGGCATGTATCGGTATTATACTCTCTGTTATCGCTAATGTTATCGGTGCAAAAGCAACAATCCAGGAAATTTCTGGGGTGGCAGCATAGAATTTTTAAAATGGCCGCCACCCCTGCACCCCGGGAATCGACGCCTATGTTTATTTGCTAGGTAGCATCGCTGCTTTAGAGCAAAACCCATTAAAAATACATTAATGTTGCATTTACAAGTAAAACAGATACCTGAAAAACGAAATGAGTGCAAGCTTCGTCGTAAGTCCATCTAAACTCGCCACCCAGGTCCCGCACGGTGGCGCTAAGCTCCATACGTTGTTTTGACAGTTTCTAGAGAAAAGGTGCAGAATAAGACAATAGAACGCCACTGGAGAAGCATTAGTTGATTTGCACTTGCCTTACAAACGTAGACGACCACTCCCTGAAGGGGTTTGCAGTTTTCAGTATCCACAGCAGGGTTTTGACTCGGCAAATTTGTTTTGTTCACGGTTTCGTCAACTACCGCTGTGGAAGAAAGGGGGCAAACGAAATGAGCGTGCAAAAACTATCTGAATAAGAGTTGCTAAAACAAAAACAAAACTGCAAAAAATATGATAACTCAAAAATCAAGGTTGCTTTTCACGTCATGTGTTTGACGTCACAACAAGTCAAGTCCATTCAGCTAAACACGTTTGATAACTTTAAGTGGTTGCTGCTTTGCAATCAAAACTTTATTGTGAAGGTTCAAACAAGTTTTTGGTCTTAATACAACCAGGTACACGTTAATATTTTCACACAGTCCAGTTAGGGAGTCGATTTGCGAAAAAAAATTAAAAATCACAACATTTATAGAAAAAAAACGTAAAGGAATTCCACAAACCGTTGCCATTGAGTTTGGTTTCGTCCGCAATGGCGCCATTTTCCTTTTCCATCTTAACACCAGCCATGTTCTCGTCACCAGCTGCCCGGTTCAGCTCCTTATCAAGGTTGGCGACGATCGGAACTCCGATGTCAGGAAGATCTCGAAGATTCTCGGCGAGAAATCTTTCAACGAATTCGCTCATCGGCTGATGGAAATAAACACCAAGTTTTGTCGCTAACCAATTTGCACAAAATCGAGTGGTGATAGATTTAGCTACATTTAGATTGGAAATTGTCGACTGTAGTCATTTATTTAAAGAATATATTGAGGTGTTATGTCCTAAAAATATTTTAAGTTTTCGAAGTTCAATGTTTCTTATCCAGCGGGCCATGGAGCAATTTGCAAATGGGGCGACGGATTAGGTGAAAATGTAAGAATCAAAGTTATCATTCACAAGAAGAAACTAGGTGATAGTGTTCAGCACCAAGTGTCCCACTGAAATGCGCATTAGAATAAACCGCTATACTTTAGTTTAAAACAACGCGCGTTTGACAAGCTTGAAACGAAGGAAGCTTGACAAACCGATGAGATGAGGCACGAATTTTTGGGCCACGTGAAAAAAAGGGTTGATAAACACTGTTCTGTACACTTCAAGTTAGGCACAAAGGAAGTTGGTCGTGGTACGGATTTCGAAATGGTATTTTAGGAGTCGCTATAACATACAGTGTCAGGATTGCTCCTAATAGCTTCCCTCATCTCCTTTTGTGTCCTCACAGGAGTTTTCAGCATTTCAAAGACTTCGTCAAGGTCGAATGAGATGTTCGGGTTGCAGCCCTTGCCCATCCACTTGCTTGGCGTCTCAACGTTCAAACGGAGAATCTGGAAGCAAACGAATATCGAAGTTGCAGCAACTTAAGCATCAATCCTTAATCAGAGACTGTCAACAACAGATTTATGTAGAGCGAAGATTTACAACTAAGGCATGAGCTAGAAAACTTCTCTTTAACAACTGAGCTACATGAACAAACTAATGCAATTTTATGTTCATAAATGTAGTTTAAATTAAAACACACTTAATGTTTCTCGTTTTGGGGCCCTATGGAGTAACCACTGGGTGACCTGGGGTAAGAAGTTGTCAGTGCCTTACTTTAAAATGCCCATCTGGAAATTTTTGAAAGATTTTTACGATTCTTTCTTGAGCAAACCGCCGTTAGAAAACAAAAAACAAGAAAACGAGTGCAAACAGTATGTTACCGTGTTAAAAGGTTTTGAAAGTTTTGTCATTTAAGGAACTCCACTTGCCTTCTCCCTTAGTGGGGTCTCGGCTCTCTGAATCTTCGCCTTCCTCGCTTCGGCTTTTGCTTTAAGTTTTTTACGTATCTGTTCCATGGCAGGATTCGGGGGGCGTGGCATGGGCGGAAACTCGGGGTCAAAAAGTTGATTCGGTTTGCTCGTGACCGGCTCTGCACAATAAAAAGATTCATTTTCAGGCCTTGTTTTGCTGAGTTCACAATCTTTGGGTCTTTTGAAACTCTTCAAAAGCTAGTGCATAGAAAAACGAACATGAAGATGCTATATTTAAAATTTAACAAAAACTGCATACTTCTAATTTTATTCTGGGGTTTTGCGGGGTGGACTGCTGAAGCTCTATTGTCAGGGGATTGTACTATTAAAAAGTTCACCAACTTTCTGTAGTCGCATGTTTTAATTTTTTTTTATCTTAAACTTATCACCAACATCAAAACCAATTTGAAAAAAATAGTTAAAAATCTATAATCATATAAACACCATCAGATAATTGCCGGCCTTCGCGCGTATCAGCCGCTTCTGACGACACTTCGGCTCTTGTGACGTCAACGTGTGTGGTTTCATTGGGCGCGGGGGGTCTTGGATTGTCCACGTTAAATTCCGACTCGGAAACTTTCCTTCCCCTCCTGGCGCATTCGTACACCCATCTAAAAAAAGCCAAGAAATTGGGAATAAACATTTTGTACATTGTCGAAGGGTTTGGGTACTGACTCGGCAGTGACACAGGGGATTCCCCACTTCTTGCATCCTTTGTATTTGTCGCCCTCTGGTGACACAACGACCAGGTGAGTGGTCTTGCGCAAGCCGCTGTTCGGGAGGTCGGTCCTCGCTACGTTGTCTTGGTACATTCCACCTAAATACAAAATGAGTTCCATTTGAAATGTATAAAATTTTAACAAGCTAATCCAGTGGTTATCAACCTTCGTTTGTGTCAGAACCATATTCGAAATCTTAAGTTTGCAAGGACCCGCATGAAATCGGCACAAATTATTTAAACTTCTGAACAAATTGTTACCAATGTTGTGTGATCGTTATAACTGCCACGGATATTAGCAACACGGAAACGTAAAAAGTACAGAAAATGTTGAAAAATTTCATTCAAATGTTTTGATAGTATTTCAACATTTAAAATTTGTCGTGTAAAAGGAATCCTGCTTAAGACAAAGTTTTCTAACATTTTTTTCAGCTAACGTTTAGAATAGCTTTTGAAAGAGTGTATGTCAGGAATAAAAAACTGTCTACAAACTAGAAGGGTGGCTTTCACCATATTGCCATTCCATATACACTATTACCTTATTTAAAAATGCATATATATTGACCGAGTCATTTCGCATTGGGTCCCATAGTTACTTAAGCTTTTTATAACATGATTGTTTCTGCAGGCAAAAACGCATGGGTCCCCACACACGCAAAGTCGTAGAAATTGTGGTTCACCATAATGTATGTACAGAACAGAAGCAGATATTTATTTTAAATTTCATCCAATTTGGACACTGTTTAACTATTTGCCCCATTTAGGGGGCTAGCGGGGTAACTGCTGGGGCTATAGGGCAAAAAACATTAGTTATTGCACCATAATGATATGTTATACAAACTGCCTAAATTTCATTCAATTCGGACACTGTTTAACTATTTGCCCCATTTAGGGGGCTAGCGGGGTAACTGCTGGGGCTATAGGGCAAAAAACATTAGTTATTGCACCATAATGATATGTTATACAAACTGCCTAAATTTCATTCAATTCGGACACTGTTTAACTATTTGCCCCATTTAGGGGGCTAGCGGGGTAACTGCTGGGGCTATAGGGCAAAAAACATTAGTTATTGCACCATAATGATATGTTATACAAACTGCCTAAATTTCATTCAATTCGGACACTGTTTAACTATTTGCCCCATTTAGGGGGCTAGCGGGGTAACTGCTGGGGCTATAGGGCAAAAAACATTAGTTATTGCACCATAATGATATGTTATACAAACTGCCTAAATTTCATTCAATTCGGACACTGTTTAACTATTTGCCCCATTTAGGGGGCTAGCGGGGTAACCACTGGGGCTATGGGGTTCAACTAAACTCATGACACACCGCCTTGACCATATCTACCAGCTGTGAAAGTTTCATCCAAATCCATCAAACATTTCATGACAAAAGTGCATGGACAAGCTGCAGGGGACAAAAAAGAAAAAAAAAACAAACAAACAGAGTGAAACCCCCCTGTGTCCCCTTCAGGAAGGGGACCCATAACTATCCATGAAATCCTGGTAAACATATATTGTACATCAATACAGAACAAACCTAATTCAGATATCAATCCGACCAGGTGGCTACGCTCCGGTTCCTGGTATTTGCTCAAGCCCATTACGCAATTATCGAGAGGTTGCGCCCCCTCTTCCACAAGAAAGGGGGTGCACATGGGGTGGGAGTCGGGCTCCTTCAAAGCTTCTTCATTCATGCAAAATTCCTTAGAGATAATAAGGAATAATTAAGTTTAGGACAAATTAAAAAGTAAGATCGTCTACTAAATATTTTCGTTTTGGGGGCAGGTAACGGGTTTAGGATTTTAGAAGTTGTTGCTTTCACAGCTTTGCATGATGGAAGCGGGTTTTCCAACGAGCTTTAATCAAATGAAGCAAATCAATTAAAACGTTTTACAATGCCTACAATATTCCTGGATAAAAGGAATTCATTGCCATACCTTTGGGGCATATTTTTCGGAAAACGAAAGGAAATACAAGTGGTCTTTTAGGTCAAACGCATTTTACCCAATAGCGAAGCAGCTTAACCACGCACAACCAATGAAAAATACTGCTAAAAGTATTTAACTCACAATCCAAAAGTCAGTAACAA
>QXVZ01017885.1:1140-16977 GCA_008931825.1 Phallusia fumigata | reverse complement strand
TCAACATAGAAATAATAATCGTTACAGTTACCCTGGAATATGTTTCGAGAAGTCTTTACGCACACAATTACAAATCACATTTCACACATGGAAATATAAATTAAATTAAACGTAACGGTGAATACACCTGGCAAGTGCACGCTCGAATAAATCAATTCGTGGCATATATATGCAAACAGGTTGGGGCTTGTTTTGTTTGCGCACTAAAGCCTTTTTCTCCCTGGGGTTGAGCTCACCACCGTAGCCTGGAGTTTGTTACGCGATTAGCAAATGCGGAACTTGACACCCAACAGGGCTTACATTTAATCTGGGTACAGTAAGCGATTAATTGGCGACAGCTATACAGCCAGACTGGCATGGATGTTTCCCAAGATACGATAAGTGATGTAGAGGTCGAGTCTTTGCAGTATTTCCACGCAGATGTAACAAGACTGCAGGTAAATAGCATAATTTTCAAGCTTTTGGGGTCAGATACTGGCTAATTTGTACGTTGCCACTCGATAAAGAAGTACCAACATAACGTATGTGCGTTAAAGACGACTCTTGTGGTTTTAATTCGATAGTTCCCGTTTTTTACTGAGTTTGGGGTATGGGCGGGACAGGTTGCCGCCTTGTGATTGGTTGAAATCTTAACTCAATTTTCACCAATATTAAATTAACGCCATAGTAGTATCTACATATCAAGGTAGTTGATAATGGTGCTTATACGTCACGCCCCTTATACGTTGCCCGAGGACCTCAACGTAATTAAGTGTATTAAGTCGTGCAAGTTCCAGTTATTGATTTAAAATGGGTACTATGTAAAATTGTCATGTATACAGTTTAATTAGTTTCGCCATCAGCTAAGGTTACAACAAACAATAGGAAAGACTAGACTAAAAAGTAAATGTGAAAGTGACGTAATTACGTTTTCTGAAAAACAAGAAGCGACGCGGCGCTTGTCGAAATGTCGTCCCAGACCACAAGTCAAAGTACACGCATCAATACCCAACAAAACACTTCATTTCAGTCGTGTATGATGCTTCAATGCTTTTACTCTGATGTGCTAATCTTTTTGTTGTGGTGTTTTTGTTTTAGGCAGAAGACATGCTGCAACGTTATAAAAATACTCCCGACCATTTTCTTTTACGATGGAGCAGCAGTTACGGGAAAATCGCCATATCATGCGTGTAAGAATAATTACAGTATAATTCAGTACAGTAAACGTTGCAATACTTTTTCCTAATTCAGTTTTCTGCCGTGACTTATATATTTCGTCGTATTTTTATGTATTTTTGTGCAGACTGAAGAATAGGAAAATCGGCCATGCCCTTATATTTCGCTCTGCCGATGGTTGTTTCTTTCTAGAGGACAAAGCTAGTTTCGATACGTTGGATGGTTTGGTAAAACATTACAGTCGTTTTGGAATCCCAAACTTTCCGGAAAGGAACCTCTTTGTTCGTCTGAGGTAAACAAAACTTTGATTTTAAAAAAACAGAAGATCAGAAACCAGTTTCATGCTGTAAATATAAATTTCTGAGAACTTTTTTGAAAGAAAAATAAACGCAGCTTCACAGACCAGAGCTGCGTGGCGCAGCTTATCCTGCAACAGTGCTCTAAAAATAAAATTACGTTTTCCCAAATTTAGCCCAGATTTTGTAATGCGTTTGTGGAATTCAAGACAAAAAAACATACATTGAATAAAACTATAAGAGGTTTTTGCCATAAATACAATACCGGTCCCTATCTTCTGAAGACTAACTGTGCCTTGTCTTGACCAGGTTTCCTGTTGCCAAGTTTCGCCGACCTGCGCCTTGTCCTTGGCAAATTGACCCTGTTCAGTATGAGATTTTGAATAATCCACAGTATGCACGCCTTGGAGAGCACATTCCGAAATTACGTGCAAGGTAAGAATGTAAACCATGTATAACCACCGAATAGCTCCCATGGTAGCGGTAAAGTACATATCGCCACCTACAGACAGGACAAGTATAGCCTGCTTAGCCGATTGGTCGTCTGGGATCCTAACACAAATAGCTGACACTTGTATGAAAGAGCGTCCTGGAATCTCTTAAAAAAAACTAGACCGCCGAACATCAGCCAACTGTTTGTTTTGACAGCTGTCTGGCCGGACCTGCGATAGTAGCAACTTGGTGAATGAGTAAAAATGTTCTTTTTTTAAAAAAATCGCTTTGGAAACGTGCGTAAAAATTTGTTTTGTAGATGTGCTGACATTTGAATTAAAAGCATAAAAAACAGTGAATTTACTCTTACTGTCGCACAGGCAGGAGCAACCGAGAAAACGTGTCCATCCATGCCCAAGCAATGTCGTGACGTCATTACTGACACCACCATCTACTCCCCCGAAAACACACGGGGACAGTGTATTTGACATTACCTGTCCTAAACTGGTGCGTTCGCTGCCAAACAAGGACCAGACGACAGAATATCATCGTTACATATCCATGGATTCGTTAGGAAAGAAGCCCAGCTGCATAGAAGCTCCACCAGTTCCCAAGAGAGTAACGATACCTTCCTGAGGACTGTTGTCTGTCTGGCGTTTAATTTGCAACTTGTTATGTCTTGTTAACACTGTTTTTGTTATTCCTTTTTTTAACTACCAATTCGAATNGACGTAATTACGTTTTCTGAAAAACAAGAAGCGACGCGGCGCTTGTCGAAATGTCGTCCCAAACCACAAGTCAAAGTACACGCATCAATACCCAACAAAACACTTCATTTCAGTCGTGTATGATGCTTCAATGCTTTTACTCTGATGTGCTAATCTTTTTGTTGTGGTGTTTTTGTTTTAGGCAGAAGACATGCTGCAACGTTATAAAAATACTCCCGACCATTTTCTTTTACGATGGAGCAGCAGTTACGGGAAAATCGCCATATCATGCGTGTAAGAATAATTACAGTATAATTCAGTACAGTAAACGTTGCAATACTTCTTCCTAATTCAGTTTTCTGCCGTGACTTATATATTTCGTCGTATTTTTATGTATTTTTGTGCAGACTGAAGAATAGGAAAATCGGCCATGCCCTTATATTTCGCTCTGCCGATGGTTGTTTCTTTCTAGAGGACAAAGCTAGTTTCGATACGTTGGATGGTTTGGTAAAACATTACAGTCGTTTTGGAATCCCAAACTTTCCGGAAAGGAACCTCTTTGTTCGTCTGAGGTAAACAAA
Organism: Phallusia fumigata; assembly: GCA_008931825.1. Lineage (NCBI taxonomy): Eukaryota > Metazoa > Chordata > Ascidiacea > Phlebobranchia > Ascidiidae > Phallusia > Phallusia fumigata. Next base: position 13,806 of record QXVZ01017885.1, on the reverse strand, counting down.
ACTTTGATTTTAAAAAAACAGAAGATCAGAAACCAATTTCATGCTGTAAATATAAATTTCTGAGAACTTTTTTGAAAGAAAAATAAACGCAGCTTCACAGACCAGAGCTGCGTGGCGCAGCTTATCCTGCAACAGTGCTCTAAAAATAAAATTACGTTTTCCCAAATTTAGCCCAGATTTTGTAATGCGTTTGTGGAATTCAAGACAAAAAAACATACATTGAATAAAACTATAAGAGGTTTTGGCCATAAATACAATACCGGTCCCTATCTTCTGAAGACTAACTGTGCCTTGTCTTGACCAGGTTTCCTGTTGCCAAGTTTCGCCGACCTGCGCCTTGTCCTTGGCAAATTGACCCTGTTCAGTATGAGATTTTGAATAATCCACAGTATGCACGCCTTGGAGAGCACATTCCTAAATTACGTGCAAGGTAAGAATGTAAACCATGTATAACCACCGAATAGCTCCCATGGTAGCGGTAAAGTACATATCGCCATCTACAGACAGGACAAGTATAGCCTGCTTAGCCGATTGGTCGTCTGGGATCCTAACACAAATAGCCGACACTTGTATGAAAGAGCGTCCTGGAATCTCTTAAAAAAAACTAGACCGCCGAACATCAGCCAACTGTTTGTTTTGACAGCTGTCTGGCCGGACCTGCGATAGTAGCAACTTGGTGAAAGAGTAAAAATGTTCTTTTTTTTAAAAAAATCGCTTTGGAAACGTGCGTAAAAATTTGTTTTGTAGATGTGCTGACATTTGAATTAAAAGCATAAGAAACAGTGAATTTACTCTTACTGTCGCACAGGCAGGAGCAACCGAGAAAACGTGTCCATCCATGCCCAAGCAATGTCGTGACGTCATTACTGACACCACCATCTACTCCCCCGAAAACACACGGGGACAGTGTATTTGACATTACCTGTCCTAAACTGGTGCGTTCGCTGCCAAACAAGGACCAGACGACAGAATATCATCGTTACATATCCATGGATTCGTTAGGAAAGAAGCCCAGCCGCATAGAAGCTCCACCAGTTCCCAAGAGAATAACGATACCTTCCTGAGGACTGTTGTCTGTCTGGCGTTTAATTTGCAACTTGTTATGTCTTGTTAACACTGTTTTTGTTATTCCTTTTTTTAACTACCAATTCGAATCGTGTTGATAAAAACTTGCATCAGAATCAGCTGTATAAAAGTTCTGGGCTAAACGATTTTGCCTGGGTGCACATTTTTGCTGTTTTCGGCCACATACCACATATTATATAGTGAAAGGGGCTTTATCTGGCAAAACCCTGTTAACATGTCTTTAAATTTATCGAAATGTGAAATAGTTAACTCGCTTGTTCTTTTTGTTCCAGTAGCTAACGAGTTTTTAACAATGCACCCCGCCAGTACATGTATTTCAATACTCTGCGAGCGGCCTCGTACACTAGTCCGCGACCGCCTGATGCGCATCCCTGGTATGGGGGCAGTTTGCAAAACCATTTGTCGACAAATTGTTTCCCAGCGGTTTTATCACATTGCACTTAATTGTACGACTTTTTTCTACTTTGCTGTAAATCTGTACATGTCGTGTGCTTTTCTATTTTTCGACTAAAAAATGATATCGTTTATGTTGCGTGGGTAATTATTTTCCTATGTTAAAATCTAAACAATAGTGTGGCTAAATAGAAAAAAAAACACTTCACAGTTCACACATCACCAGCCGAAAATGGAACATAATACCCAGGTACTATATTTTACAGTACACTAGTAAATCAATTTTGCATCAATAATCCGTGTTTTATTTTGATTTAGTAATATACCTCACTTACATAGTTCACGTCAAACATGGTTCAGGTTCAATACCACATTCGACACAAAACGACCACGATGGTAAAATAGAAATTATAAGACTGAAGCCGTAAACGAGCTAGTTAAGCACAGCAAACGCAATATCTAACAAAATAGTTTTTTTTGATAACTCTTGCAGGTTTAAAACGGAAAATGTTTTTTTGATTTCTAAATTTACATGTCTGCAGACGATCTTGTGATTTCGAAACAGAGCAAGCAATTTAAGATCAAACAATGCCAAAAATGCCTTGGTTAAGCTCTAAGAATGCCCTTTACGTGAAAAACCCCAATTACTCTCGCAGGCTTTTCCGTTTGCTAATCATCGTTAATAAGGAAACTGGCGTAGTGAGTGACACTAGACTATGTTGAAAACATATGCGTAGACTCATAAATCCATTAATCGTGCCTTGTACGCAAAACCACAACCTTACAGATAGCCTAACTTGTAGTTTGTAATATAATAACGAGGGCTTTGCCGCCACTTTTTTTACACACAAACAAGAAGCACCAGTGCATTTGCTAGCAAGTTCAAGAAATGGGAACAGTGCAATATTGTTATATCCTGGTTTTCAAGCCTTCACACTGCCAAACCCAGAATGGAACTGGGATTTGCAATTTCACAAAACAAAACTTTACAGAAAAACCGCTACACGTACAATAACTAAAATCCATTGCTCACATTTTCCATGGTGCTTTAGCAACAAATCAATTTTAAAAGTCTGTAAATGTAGAAAACTGCATTCAAATAGTCCAATATTGCCATCAAGGGTATAGAAGACCCTATGGCTAATTTAAATAAGTTAAACCTGTGTTAATGACATCAGTTTCTTGTCATGAAGGTGTTCTTGTAAAATTTGTTCATTTGCTCAAGGAAGATGAATGTAAGCACAGTGTGGGGACCAAGACGGAAGTAATATGGAGTAAAACCCTTCCATAAGCTAAAAATTCCCTCATTGCGGACAACTTTTCCGAGTACATCCTGCATAGGAAGAATGTTTACAAAAATACCAAAAAACGCAATAAATATTAATGGCAATGTCATCTCCCAAAACAATTTATTTGCAGTTACTTTTGCTTACTGGGCTTATAGATATTTTAGAGTGATATGATATTAACTGATTTATTCTGCTTTGATTCAAAACTTTTTTATGACTTAGCTTTGCCACAGTTTTGATTTTGACACTTACGAAAGCTCCTTTGTACTCTGGCTTTCCATCCACTATTTTCATGTTTTGTATTCTGTGAACAAATCATCTTTTACCAATCAGACATGAATGGATGGTAATAACTCAGAGTCTATCACTTACCTGGTTTTGGCAATATCAACAGGCATAGAAGCTGCGGTTGTAATTAATCCGCTTATCATACTTGCGACAAAATGGCAACATATATCATCTTTAAAATAATCTGAAACAGCAAAGCAGCCAAAATAAAGAAGCTTTATTTAGGTCAATGTCCCATGTTAACATGTAGGTTACTGACAAAAACTTGACTTTACTATCAACATAGCTTACCAGTAGATAAAAGCATTTGCTTTGCTTGTGAGTAAGAAGCAAGCTGGGCTGCATTGACAACAATTGCACGTCCAATAGTTGGTAAACAACCCTAAAAAGTATGTCAATTTTTTACCACAATTTTCTGCAAATAACTTTTCTATGTCAGACTTACCCTCCACAATGTAAATAGCCCCTCTTCCTTTATCATTCGTGACAATGCATTAAAAACACTTGTGTAGCCTCTGCGTTGATCAGGGGGTAAACGTCCATCAGCAGTCATCCTGATGAGTGATATTTCAGCCGGAGTTCCAACAAATGCTCCACATGCCCCAGCTGTCATCCCTGCAACAAGTCTTTCATTAACACATGCAGCAAGCAGTTGTCTCCAAAGACATACCAAGGCCAGCTTTTTTGAAAAACCCAGGGGGAGTTCCATCAGGTGACGAAAAAGCATCGATCAAATATGTGTAAACTCCCAGTCTTGTTGTGGTATATGTTGCTTGTCTAAGCAGGCCTGCTGACAATCTGGAAGTTTATAAAATGTCAAAATTGTATGCATACATGTGCATCTTGGTACGTTTATTTGAAACCAAAACAGTAAGAATTTGAAGCAAACAGTCTTCTTAATTACATCATTTAGGTAGTTATTGCCATGGTGTGATTACCCATTATATATCCCAACGATTCCTTCGCTCTTGAGAATTTTTGAAACGGCATCAAAGCTGTTTTTGTACATTTTCTGTTGGCCACCTTCTCCGCTTAACTGAAGTCTATTTTTCACAAGATCAAGAGGCTGAACAAACAAAGTGGCCCCCATTCTGCAGCACAATAACAAAAAAGTTTTTGGCATGTATGTTTCATCAAATGTTAAAACTTATCTCCTTATTTTAGTTTACTTACCCTGCCGACCCTCCAAATAAAAACTTTACGCCGGTTGGAATCACTTGTTGTTGCTTAGACATGATCAAAAACTAAATAAATATTTAAGGTAAAAATTTATAGATATCTGGATATAGAAACAAACAAGCTTTATGCAAAACAAAAACACGTGCATGACTTAAATTCGACAAAACCGCATTCTGATAAAGGTAACTTTATAAACTATCTGATAAAATGACTTGACCTTGAATACGGATACAGGTTGACCGAGCTCACTTCCCGACCTAATGAAATTCGGTTGTTTGATTTCTCACCTACATGGCACCTCAGCCTATAAAACACGTTTGCTGAAGCTTTTTATCACTTGTAAACGTACCGGCATTCCAAGCGCTGGTAGTACTTCTGTGACAATATAATATAAAGCCAACAAAACGAACAATACCATTGTTACATTTTTACACTTATTTATTACCATTCAATTAAATTCGTCTTCTTGAATGTTTACTGCCTATTGTTAAATTAGTTCTCATAAACTATGTCGCCACATCGCTTGCGTAATTGCGTTGCAAACTTGCAAGCTATTGGCTAATAGCTAAAATAATACGACAATTCACCCGTGCTAATCTCAAGCGGCGACTTTCGGTTACAGACAATCTTTGTTAATGTTAAAAACTAATATAAGTCGTGCAGCGAAGTTTTTTCCAGAATACATTGCCGACAAATTTTTCCTTGACCTATTTTTTCCTTGGAGGTGTTGCTGCTGCCCTGTCTGTTTTCGGATTCTGATTTCTGACCTGCATTGGAGGTTGGACCAAACGTTTATCGCTACAGCGATTTTTTTGTTGGGACTTTTCACGGGTGTACGTTTTTGTTTTGGGCAAAAGAATGGGCGGATTTCAAGGAAAAACACATGACACCGAAGAAAAAGCCGAAGAATTTATTAATGAAACCGTATCAGCACATTCTGTGGTTGTTTTTTCGAAGGTAACATGCCCCTACTGTATTCAGGCTAAACGTGCACTCAGCAGCAATAACATTGAGTTCCATGTTGTTTCGCTAACTGGGCGGCCGGATCGCGACGTAATACAAGATGTTCTGTTGAAAATGACGGGTGCCAGAACTGTTCCAAGAGTTTTTATTCATCAAAGATGCATCGGAGGGGGAAACGAAACTGCTGCCTTAAACAAGCAAAACAAACTCAAGACCCTGGTGTACGAAAAACCAGATAGTACGGAGTTAAGCCTTCCAGGATAACTTTTCTTTTATAAACTGTTTCTGCTTTTAACTTATGGCATGTGCAAAGACGGTACATACTGAAAGCATCTGTATCAGTAAATATTATCTTTGTTGTTTTGCCATATTCAATTATGCTACCTCTATCTTTAAATCATTGTTTTGTTTAATGTTCTCAGAGTTTTTGCAATTTAAGCCTGACATAAATCATGACAGCATACGATAAACTTGTAAGCGCATTAACTTTAAAAGTGACATAAGTAAAAATTAACTTTGAGATAACGTGCATACAGTTAATACGAATTTGCACTAATCTTGACAACAGCAATTGTTGAAACATTTGCACTAAAATGTATTCACCATATACAAGTTTAATTTTTTCCACAATGTTATCATGATGTGTAGCAAAATATTTGTTCTGTGGATAAAACTTTGTTTTGGGACTTTGTCTACATTTACTTTGTTTTTTGTTTAGCTCCTGCACTCCTAAGACCTATTAACTTTTCTTGTGAACTTTTTTAGTTTTTCAAGTGCTTTTTATTTGTGGTGCATTGTGGAAAGCTTTTTTCATAAATATTGAACAGTCATTGAAATACCAGGCATTTTTCAAACAAAAAACACACTCATTGCCTGTCTTAACCTTATATTCTAGCAATATTCAACTCATATTTTTAAACAGGTATAGCAAAGTGATGTCTAATCCTTTTGATAATAGTCCTGCAGTTTCTTCTGCACATGCGACCAGCTGGAACAAAAGAAATGCCTCCACTTCAGGAGGAATGGCTGGTGTGGGGAGAGCTGGTTTTATCAGAGATCCATCTGGGTTACTTATGTCCACAATTCGGATACTCTCTCACAGTGAAGATGACCACCAGAGAGAGCTAGAGAAAGAAAAGTTGGAAGAGGCATTTACTGAAAATGATGAGAAGCTGGATGAACTGGTTGCTGATAACTATGAAGAGCTTGCAGTTTCTATCAAGCAGTTTGGAAAGATTGGTGACAGAATATCAGAGTCCAGAAAACGAATAAAGAAAGTAAAAGAAGATCTGCAGCAATGCAAATCACTAATGTACTGCAGACAGGATGAATTGCGAAAGCTGTGGATTGAAGGTGTTGAACATAAGAAGGTTCTCTACCTACTTGATCAAATTGAGCGAGTCAAACAAGCTCCACAAAGGATAGAGGGCTATCTTGGCAAAAAGTTCTATCTCCATGCTACTGAACTTCTCACACAAACTCTAGTCGCTTTGGATGGTGAATTGATGCAAGTGGAGGCACTTCATGACATCAGAAATGAACTCCTGGGGAAAAAACTCCAAATGCATGAAGCACTTATCAGTGAGCTACACAAACAGGTCTACATCAACAGTGTCAATAACCCAGGAAAGAGAAAGATTCCTTCCACCAGCAAACCAGCCAAACTTGAGAGAAAAGATTCCTTCGAGGAAGAAGGAAAGATTGGAAAGTTCAGCAAAGGAGTCACTGATTTGGAAAATCTTGAATCAAATCCTGATGACGATCCATTCCAGCTGATGACAGTTTTAGTGGAGTCTATATCTTGCCTTAAAAAACTTCCGGAGATGGTCGAGGCTAACAAAGCAAGGATGGATAGACACATTAATACTCTGGTCACACACACAACAGTAGAAGTAACTGACATGGCTTTCCAAGATGAGCAAAAGAGTGATGACAATCCTAAACGATTGTTGGAGTTGCTTAAGTTACTTTTCAAGAAGTTCCATTGTGTTGTGAATGCTCATTACCACATACTGCAATGTGTCGGCAAAGTGATTGCCAAAACCCATGCTGAAGTGCAGGTCTATGAGATTGAGGATGTATGGGCTAAAATTCAGTCAGTGCTGCAGATATTGCTGCATGAATATTTGGATGCAGACAATGTCTCTGCTGCTTCTCAACAATTGGGCTTCTCTGAATCCGGCAGCCTTTCTTCACACTTTACAAGAAAAAAAGTAAGTAGACCAAGAGTTGCAAAGTTATTTCGGTTTGATGGATCTTCCCATGCAATATCAATGAACAACTATCTCAGGGAACAGCGGGCACAAAGACGCACCAACTCACTTGGTGGCCCCACCTCTCCGCTTATGGACCATGTGCTGTCCACTCAAAAGGTCTGCAAGCCAAATCCCAGAAATATCACCACCATATTTGGCCCACTGAAAAAGTTTATTAATGAAATTGAAATTTCACTTAGTTACCCAGAAGGCAGAAAGTGCTCACTACATGAGTACATCACTGACTATGTCCAGGATGTATTCATCAGACAGATCCAATACGAACTTAAAAAAGATTTTGACGCTGCCCTCAAAGTCACTGAGCCACTAAAAGTTCTGGCTGAAGCGAGTATGCAAAAAAATATTGCCAAGGGTAAAAGCTTACTTCAAAGTGCAGTTGTAGCAGACCAGTGCATGTGGTTCTTGTTTGATTTAACCACCAGCTTAGACACATATCATGACCATTTTCTCACAATGGCTTGTTCTTTGATTCAAGAATACAAGGAAATGTCAATACAGTCATACAGGGGTGTTGTTCAACCAGAATCAGAGGACCAACGAATTGTCAGTGCATCTTGGGTTCGTGAAACCGATGTCAATGAAGCTCTTCGAAACCTTGAAAATTGGAAGGCACTATCTAGTAGTAACCAGCCACAAGCAGGACAACTAAAGGACGCATTTATGGAGGAGGCACAGTTTTTTATGGACAAGCAAGGTTCAGAGGGTCTGGGGAGAAATTCACTTGTAGAAGATCCAACCAGTCTGAAAGACATCGCTTGCTTGCATGAAAGTCTGGAGTGGTACTCCGGCCAGCTGAAGATGTTCATTGAAAAGATAACAACATATGCTCCACAGGACACTCTTCACATGCTAAAGAGCCTGCAACAAGATTATGTTCGAATGGCAGAGATATGCCTTCTCTGTTTACACATAGAATTGAGGCTTTGCTGTTTTTACCATCTCACTCCAATGCTGATGAACAGCAATTATGATATCCGTGGCCTCGAAAGTATGGAACATGACTTCCAAATCACCAAGCTTGTCAAAGATTTGCAGTCAGCAGAAGAAAATCTCAGTTCTTCATTACAGACATCCAAGTACAGATACATATTTGATGGCCTTGGACACCAGATTGCAGCTATTATTATCGGTGGAGCAAAACACATCAAGCGCATTTCCTCAGCCGGGATCAAAAAGATGTGTAGGAACATTTTTACCCTGCAGCAGTGCTTGACCAACTTTACTTTGTCAAGAGAGTCACACCTGGACATGGCACGACAGTTCTATGAGATGCTTTACCTTATGCCAGATGATCTACAAGTTCAGGTGGTGGAGCAAGGGGTCCGGTACTGCGAAGAAGATTACATGGAAGCGTTGCATCTGTTGCACAGGAGCAAGCCAGGGTCGGGGACTGATAGTGTACAAATGTCAAGGGCACAAAAGCTTCGAGGCATCGTTCGTGAGCAAACATACAAACGAGAGTTCGCAGAACAGATGAAACAAAACAGTGCCGCTGAACATTAAGCCACCAACAAGCTTGTGATTGGAAATAATAGTTATGTACACCAAATATTTTTGTAATCAAGAGCAGAATGCTGGTGCATAAAATACTGTATGGCTTGCTAAATCTATCAGTTTTCTCAGATTAATTGTATATATTTATGTTTTGTAATGTTATTTGCAATGATGATAACAATTTCGTTGTGATTATCCACACCGCATTAATGTGCAATATATGTTCTGAAAAAACACAATATCTTTTTATGATTAGCATCATACCAAAAACATATGCTTTGTGCTGTCTTTTTCAGACAATGGTGTAGACCAAGGGTGTGCAACCTTTATTACTGGAGGGCCAAATGCATTAGACCGCAGGCTGCATCTTTCTTTAACACAGGTTGGATTTGTCTTATTACACATTAAAAAGATTAAAAGCACATTCCGTTTACAAAGGAAATCCATTTCCGTTGTTCGCCTTACTTTATAGCAGCATTGTTATGTCATGGACAATAAATTGAGCGCGGTCGGTTGTGCAAAGCACAATAAAAGTAATACACTGTCATTTTGCGGGCACGGAATTCAAAACCCGCAACTCCACCTCGTCATGGGCCGCAGGTTCCACACCTCAGACCAAGGGTGTGCAACTTTTATTACTGGACTGCCAAATACAATCACCCGCGTTACACCGCGGGCCATACCTTTCTTTAACACAAGTTGGATTTGTCTTATTGCATATGAAAGAAAAACATTCCGTTTCTGTTGTTTATTTTGCTAGTGGCATTGTTACGCTAAGGATAAAAAATTGAATTCCAGTCGGTTGTGCAATGCAGTAATATACTGAAATCATTTCGCAGGTTGCACTGCATTCAAAACCTGCCACCTCTCTGTGGACCGCACTTTGCACACCCCTGGTGTAGACAACACCCTGCTGCTGGCCTTAACCATTCACAAGACTTGATATTTATTTGCATCTACGGCAATCGTTGAATATGACTCGCAATACATCACGGTTAGCCACAGTGCAAAATAGACATGCTGTTTGTTGCATAATTTAATTTTTATACAACTCCACATGCGGAGGGCGATTCCCTAGTACCAGCTCATACCAATGTATCTGTCTGAAAGCATTTGTATAATTTCCTTTTTTGGAATCAGTAGCACAAAAGGTTTTAAAATTGTTTTCACAGGGTCAATGAGAAATCATGTTGATTTTGACGATACGCAAAAAGGTGCACCAGCAGAACACAGAATGCAAAGTCGTGTATGGCTTACAGCACTGACGACAATGATCTTATTGATATACATAAGCCAAACAAACAAAAAGTTACCAAAACAAATAAATAACTTCAAGAACAGAAAGCTGTTTTGTTTGTTTGGGACATGTTTTATTACCAACTATTACGATGCATGTTCAGACCTTTTTGCTGCCTAAGTAGGTAAACTGCTTCAACTTGCGCACATGCATAACCCTGATAAAGCACCAGCGAGTTGGTTTCAAGTATTGCAAGGAGATGAGTAGGTTATGATCAAGTTCAAACATAAACGATATTTGAAAATTCAGGGCGCAACAAAGAAAAATATGAAATGTAAAGCATAAATATGCTTTCAGTAGAACAAACGATTGCACAGAAAGAATGACATTTAAATTCTTGTCATGTTGGAAATGCGACATAATGGCATTGCTTAAAAATATGCAAGAAATGTCACTAACACTTATATAGGTTGTTACCCACAGGTACCACCATATTGTTTTTGGTGAACTTGATAGAAACATTGTGCAAGAAGGCCTAGTTTTCTCCTAATCTACTAGGATTGGAACAACATGTACTGTTATTACTTTGCTAAATATTTTAATATATACTGGAGTCTTGACAGAGAAAAATTTTGGATTGTCAATATTTAAAATTAGAATTGACTTGCTATTATTTAAACATGTACATGCAAATTATAATCATCAAAGAAAATTTGTAATGAAAGCAGGGTTTTGTTTGGTCAACACAATGAATAGCCACATAAACTAATTCTTGCAGAAACCTTGTGATGCTAAGATATCACTGTTAAACAAAACATGTGACTTCACCTCCATGACATTTTAATCTTGTTTCTCAATGTGGCTCTGTCTTCCTCCGATTGCAAAAGGTCATCCTGGAAAATGAAACTTTCAGAAGTTAGTGGAAGAAATAGGTAAAATTGACAGAACAAGTTCAGTTGACACAAAACTTAATTTAGCAATTCATAAACACAAGACATGTATGAGCCGGCTGACATCACAGACAAGCTGTCACAAAAATACATATAGATTGAATCATCACCTGCATCATATGAAGGGCCGCAACAAGTGAATCTCTCTCCTTTGTCATTTCAAGCAACTTTTGTCCTAAATCTGCAATTTCCTCATCTTTCTTTCTAGTTATTATCTCAACTTCACCAAGGTTGTGTCCCAACACAGGCCCGTTAGGCAATAACTCATGGGACAAATCACCGTTTGTCAATGGTTCATGATTGGTGGCGCCTGAAGCGGTTGCACATGATGGGGATGGTTGTGTAATTTCAAATCGGGTTTGAGTAGTTTCAGATGTAGTTGGATCTACAGTTTGTAAAACTGGCGAAGAGGAATTAACATCTTTTGCTTTGTTGTTCATTGCATCTGAAGATAGTTCACCTGTTAAAATAAATTTTGGTGTTGGCAAATGGTATGCAACATCAAAACTGCAATGGCAAAGCTGGACTCACTTGTAACATGAAAAGTTCCATCGTCACTTCTTTTAACTGAGGCATGTTGAACATGGAGCATTACTGGTGGTAGTTTGGCACTAGTGGGATATTTTGGTTCACCATCATCCTGATAATACGCAAGGCTTAATTCTATTTCTATAGGAAACGTTTTGATGCCATTTTGACAAACACACATTTTACTGCAATATATTTGTCCTGACTAAATTTTAGTTTGAAAGTTACATAAAAGATTTATTCTTTGTTAACTTACACTGATAGAAAGGTGAACATCGTTGGCTTGAATTTTCATGGGCATAACTTCGGGGACATTATCATCTTCAAGAAAAGCACCTACAAAGCATTTGACTTGACAAACTACACAAAGTGGCATATTATAGCGCTTCATTTAAAGAAACTAAAAATGTGGGGAGAAATCAAAGTCTGCAAAAACTTGTAAGCACACTTGTAACAGTACTAGCAATTTGGTGGAAGTGACAGTATAAACCGGTGCAGGCAAAAAAAATAAATTGAGTAAATATATGATACCAGGGGTGGGCAAACTAGTTCAATGGCCACCAGCGCGCCACAAAGTCAGTTGTACAGTAGTACAATAAACAATGCAAGTATAACATTGCTAATAAAACAAACTTCGAACGTAAGGCAACAGCACTTTGTCATTTGGTGGGATATTACTACTCAAAAAAAAAAACTAGAGAGGTGGCGTTCTCCATATTTTCATTCCACATACACTACCACCCCAAATTGATGTTTTCCATATGTACCATTTCCTTGATTATGTTGGATATATATTCAATGTCTGCATAACACTGGGTCCCAAATTCTCTTGGCATTTTATGACATGATTGTTTCTGCTAGCATAAACATATGGGTCCCCACACACATGAAGTTTCTGAATAGTAGCGATGTTTTAGGATGTGATCAGTTTAAAAATCGGTGGGAAAACAAAAAGTAAAGATTTCCACATATATTCTAACCAA
>QXVZ01017878.1:0-12448 GCA_008931825.1 Phallusia fumigata | reverse complement strand
ACAGCGCCATCTGGTGACAAAACAGAATCGACAATAAATAAACAAAAACATATCCAAAATAATTGTTTTAGGGATTTGAAATACCTTGGTACGGTGTAATTCTTGTTCTTCATCGGATGTTCTGCTTAACTTATTAGTTGTTTTGGCCGTTGGTTTTTCCAACGTTGATTTACGCAAAGCTAAAAGCGCTGGAAGGTAGGAACCTGACGTCACAGGATGACGAAACAACAACAACATGTCCTCCCGATATTATGTGGGCGTGGGAAAGAGTTTACTGGAAACCGCCGGCCAAGTTCTGGTTGCAAACGTGACTGGAGGCAGAAAACGACAGAGGACGAAAACACTCCATATGTACCTTCACTGCAGCTGCACAAAATTGGCAACAAAATCCGTGGGCGAAGTGACTGCCAGAGTGTCTTTGTGCCGCGGGAGAAACGGATGAGAGGGGGACGCGCGTTTCCGATTGTCCGGCTAGTCGGCATAGATCGCTTTGCCAGCAGTTTATGAGGTTGCGTGTTCATTTTGAGAGTGGGTAAGCCACATAAGAAACCACAGCGGTTCGAAAAGGAAACCAATTGGTTGTTTTGCATTTGAGCTTGCAATCGCCAAGCCTATTTGGTACAATCTTCGCGGTTTCTTTGAATAGTGGCAATGAGCTTCGAAATTCCCATGCGCTCTTGTTTGATGGTTAGCANAGTTGAGCTTGCAATCGCCAAGCCTATTTGGTACAATCTTCGCGGTTTCTTTGAATAGTGGCAATGAGCTTCGAAATTCCCATGCGCTCTTGTTTGATGGTTAGCACTGACTTTTCCAAGGTAGTTTTGGCTTTCACAGCAGCCTATACTTGTGTATATATCACTTGATTTGAAAGAGTAATTACTTCGTGTGTGATTTGTTTTTGTTCCTCTTTCAAATATCGTGGTGGTAAGTTTTTGGATCAAGGGTGCAAAACAAGCTCGCTCATTTTGACCTGTCTAACGACAAGGCGGTCGCACAATCCATTTTTTGATAAAACTTCCATTTTACACCGCCATCATTGTCATGTAAAGTAATTTGTAAAAATCGTTGTTCCGTATTTACACAGCGCAAGTCTAAGCTTTGACTTGATCAGATGTTTACCCTTGCCAGTAAGCAAAAATAAGTATGTGTTAGAACTACACTACATACAGACAACAGCGAACGTTAAATAGTTTGTGAAGTGGCCTTTACTACTGGATTTGAAACGCTGACACGTGATAGCAAACTAATAAATTAAAAGTATAGCAGCTTATTGCACGTTAATAGAGTTACTTTCTACTCTAGAATAGTGGTCCAAATTTTCGAGTGGCCTCAGTCCCATTCTGATGTACGACATGAAAAATCCCACTTTACAGCCAGCACAATGTTTGAGACAAAAGAAATTTTTGTATTGCTCGTGTACAAACTACACCCGGAAAATAAACAACAGCAGGGGGAGAGATACGTTGGACCACAAATGAACACTGAACAGAGGTGACATACGATCAACACTGGAACTGAATGTCAACGTACCCACGTGATGCTCACGAACGATGACGATTGGTCGAGCCTCGGCAATGAANTTCGAGTGGCCTCAGTCCCATTCTGATACACGACATGAAAAATCCCACTTTACAGCCAGCACAATGTTTGAGACAAAAAGAATTTTTGTATTGCTCGTGTACAAACTACACCCGGAAAATAAACAACAGCAGGGGGAGAGATACGTCGGACCACAAATGAACACTGAACAGAGGCGACAAACGATCAACACTGGAACTGAATGTCAACGTACCCACGTGATGCTCACGAACGATGACGATTGGTCGAGCCTCGGCAATGAAAACAACGTTGCAATAAGGAAACTTACTGATACAGAGTTTGAGCGTAAAGAAATTGCGGGCAGTTTACTATAAAGGTTATGGAGCTTCAACTGGTAACTATACTTCAACGCTTAGAGCTGGGGTGTATACGAACACTTCATGGCGCAAACACATCGTGTTTTCATACTATAGGCGTTTAAGCTGGAGATAGCACCTACAACAGCAAACAAGTACTAAAGGGAATGAGCAAGGGTTTGTTTTCGTGCTAGAATTACAGGGCAAGCATGGCAGCGTGTATCACTAACGCGTTGCGAAATCAGCCAGGAACATCAAGCCGTTTTTTTAGAGCGGTTCGCTATTTAAAAAGAAAAGGTCACCAAGCAAAAAAATGACGCACGTGCGACATCTAGCGGGTGCTCAAAAAACGAATTGTGCTGACCTGGGCGATTTTTTCCAAACCACGGGTCTTGCTACAACACCATAGATACATGTCACTGTTTAAAAATAAGTTTGCAGCTGTTGCAACATATCCTCGTTGGCGTTGGTTGAGGGCAAAAAACGCCCACAGACAAACTGCTCAATTTGGTACAGATTCCAAGGGGTGATGACGCAACGATCGACAAAAAGCAAAACAAACTACGCACAGTGACAACGCAACTAAACATCAAAGACGACGACAAAAGTGACATAGATAAGACCGGCGAGCATGCATAGAGCGGAGATGCAACGAGACGCTCGATTTTTTTGCTGGCCGGGCGTGGGCGCTCGCGAGCGGCGTATACGTTTGTGACGCGAGTTCCATACGAGAGAACTGACTGGCTGGCGAAAGTATTGGCAGCGTTGCTTAGAAACGAGGTTAGTTGGGGTAAAAGCACCAAGCGTGTTTTGACAATCTTTGATTGGCGGTTGGATTAGTCGATGCTTGCTGGGGGAAATACAGTGTCTTCATGTTTACAGCAAACATAGTGTAAATAATCGCCATTACATAGCATATATTTTAAGGTGATACAGGCAAGAGTTAATACAGGCTTAATTTCGATACTGTCAACCTCTTGTTTTTTAAGGCAATGTTAAACTAATGGTTTGTTCAGAGAAACACACGGAGTTCATTTCTTGTACCAGCGCATTTTACGGGCGCAACCGCACATTACGACCAAGAATAGAAAGTGCAATATGCAACGACACGGCCGATGCTCGAAACTCATGTAAACGATTCACACAATATATGCTCCACCTCACCATACACGTCACAGCTGAGAGAGATTAATAAAAAACATGTTGTGGCCACAAGACGATCGCGCTGAGGCTTAGGTACCGCAAGTACAGAGGGTCGTAGATAACGCAAAACCGCTGTAGAGCAGCGGCGGGCAACGAGCAGGTTCGATACACGTTTAAGTTAAGCGATAGAGAATGTGGCAGTGGGCGCAGGTTTTACGTGCATGCTGTGCAGGGGCTGTACCTTAAAAAAGTCGCTGTTTACTATTGCTACAGATATGAATTGCTAACGAAAAGGGTGTTTCGCGTTTGCTACTCGCTATTGGTTTTCGGCACGAGTAAATCACCAGGCGGAGCTTACAGAGCGACAACGAAACTTTACCGGACACCACGACACTGATTGGTTTTGGTCTGTGTAAGTTTCGCTTACATACGAAAACCGGGTGTTGACGGAGATTTGACGTCACTGGAGCGCGCAGCTCGGTCGGTCGCTGTTGGTTTCGTCGCGCTCGTGCGTCACACCCAGGTCCACCTGCGAAAGATCAAATATTTTTGAAGCAAGACGAATAGAAGGGAATCTAGTCATGATTAACCTTTTTATTCTGTGGAACCATTTTAGCCGATAATCAAAGCTAAAATTCACCCGACCGGAAATTTAGTTTCAAAATACTACGTTTGTGTCAGTATATTCAGTTTAAACACTACAGTTATTATCAAAACAGGCAATTAAATTTTAACAAAATCCCCCCTCTTGCAATACAAAGAGAACCCCCTGATGTAGTCAATTTTTACAACGATAAGAAATTGTTGGACAAAGTTAAGCACGAAAATTTAACGTCCAAAAGAGAAAAATAGCCTGTTGACAGATTTGAACACCAACCTTGTACATATATTGAGATCCGTAGCAGGCAAATTTCTCAGCCCTGTCGTTCTTGGGCAGGTGGACAGATCGCACACATGCACTTGACGCTGTTGCGCTCGGCATCGTGTACTCGACGTCACAAGTGTGGAATCTGACGTCACTAACGTCGGGAAGGTCGTGGTCCGAGGAGAGCTCAAGTTTGCAGGAGAGAACTTGCGGCGCGTTTTGAGTGGCTGCAAAAAAGATTCATTTGTATGATGATAGAAAAACGAACAAGGACATCAGGTAATGTCAAAGCGTTTTTTTTGCAAGATCGTAATTGCGGCACTTTCTAGGCTGTGTTCCATTTTGTGGTACGCCTTTTCCCAATGGAGCCAGTAGTACTGCGGCTATAGGCTCTTACGTAACTGTGACTTTCGTAACTTAAAGCCTGTTTACATTTTACCAGACATATAGGTGCAAATGGTGCAAATCAGAGGCTAGGTCAAAGGCAATTGGTTTTGTACAAAACTTAGCGAAAAGCTGGTATTCAACAGCCGAAAATTAAAGATTCACGCAAACGCCAAAATGACTTTGCATTGCAATAAACTGACATATATTGCAAAACGCTGGCGTGTCATTGACACAGGAAGCGGTGGAGGTCTAAAATGTCAAACAGATTTTATCGGCCCACCAGTCGTCTGTACTGTGCGTTCACAAAATGTGATGCGGCAGGTTTTCTTGTTTAGCCGAGTCAAATCTTTTAAGCTACTAATTGCTTCATCAATATTTAAACAGCGTCGTTCGAGCGCTGTTTGCACGGCCCATTGCGTTTGTGTGGCCAAACGTTTGTTGAATAACGCCAGTGCGTGCCAAAACCGCGCGCCCGACTCTCTGCAATGGGTGCAGAAAAAAAATACATTAACCGGCGGCAAATCGCATTTGTTTCAGTGAAAGATTAGCCACAGCTGACAAACCATATGAGGCTTACATTGCTAAGCGCGAATAATCCTGACTTGACGACATGTCACTAATCGACTCAATTTTTTAACTCCTGAAATGCCAGTCTACGCTAGTCTGTCCACAGTTACCTAACCGCGCATGTGGATACCCTAAATCCAGAGCAATTGTTCCAAGCTGGGAGGAAGTTTATTACGTTAAGAGGAGGAATTTCCACTTTATAGTTAAGTTGTCCAAAACGAGTGTAGTATTTTTGGGAAGTAGACCAGGGGTGACAAACGTTTCAATATTACTTTATATCACTTCTTGTCCAGTAGGGAAGGAATAAGAGTAAAAGTTATGAAAAACGTTTATGTAAAAGTTACGAAATAAGCAAAGAGGCAAATGNAAACAGGCAATTAAATTTTAACAAAATCCCCCTCTTGCAATACAAAGAGAACCCCTGATGTAGTCAAAGTTAGGCACGAAAAAATAGCCCGTTGACAGATTTGAACACCAACCTTATACATATATTGAGATCCGTAGCAAGCAAATTTCTCAGCCCTGTCGTTCTTGGACAGGTGGACAGATCGCACACATGCACTTGACGCTGTTGCGCTCGGCATCGTGTACTCGACGTCACAAGTGTGGAATCTGACGTCACCGACGTCGGGAAGGTCGTGGTCCGAGGAGAGCTCAAGTTTGCAGGAGAGAACTTGCGGCGCGTTTTGAGTGGCTGCAAAAAGATTCATTTGTATGATAATAGAAAAACGAACAAGGACATCAGGTAATGTCAAAGCGTTTTTTTGCAAGATCGTAATTGCGGCACTTTCTAGGCTGTGTTCCATTTTGTGGTACGCCTTTTCCCAATGGCGCCAGTAGTACTGCGGCTAGGCTCTTACGTAACTTAAAGCCTGTTTTACATTTTACCAGACATATAGGTGCAAATGGTGCAAATCAGGTGCTAGGTCAAAGGCAATTGGTTTTGTACAAAACTTAGCGAAAAGCTTGTATTCAACAACCGAAAATTAAAGACTCACGCAAACGCCAAAATGACTTTGCATTGCAATAAACTGACATATATTGCAAAACGCTGGCGTGTCATTGACACAGGAAGCGGTGGAGGTCTAAAATGTCAAACAGATTTTATCGGCCCACCAGTCGTCTGTACTGTGCGTTCACAAAATGTGATGCGGCAGGTTTTCTTGTTTAGCCGAGTCAAATCTTTTAAGCTACTAATTGCTTCATCAATATTTAAACAGCGTCGTTCGAGCGCTGTTTGCACGGCCCACTGCGTTTGTGTGGCCGAACGTTTGTTGAATAACGCCAGTGCGTGCCAAAACCGCGCGCCCGACTCTCTGCAATGGGTGCAGAAAAAAAATACATTAACCGGCGGCAAATCGCATTTGTTTCAGTGAAAGATTAGCCACAGCTGACAAACCATATGAGGCTTACATTGCTAAGCGCGAATAATCCTGACTTGACGACATGTCACTAATCGACTCATTTTTTAACTCCTGAAATGCTAGTCGACGCTAGTCTGTCCACAGTTACCTAACCGCGCATATGGATACACTAAATCCAGAGTAATTGTTCCAAGCGGGGAGGAAGTCTATTACGTTAAGGGGCGAATTTCCACCTCATAGTTAAGTTGTTCAAAACGAGTGTAGTTTTTTCGGGAAGTAGACCAGGGGTTACAAACGTTTCAATATTACTTTATATCACTTCTTGTCCAGTGGGGAAGGAATAAGAGTAAAAGTTACGAAAAAGTTACGAAATAAGCAAAGATGCAAATGCAATAAAAAGTTGGGAATCACTGATCTAGAGGGTTACGAAACGACTAAATAAATCTGATCATGTGACTTACTCGCATTTTTCTCAGGAAACCTCGGGATTCTCCACACGATGGCGTTGTGNCTGCGAAAATCAAGTGGCAAGTACAAACGGAGTAAAACTTGAACCATGAATTTCTTAACAATGCAAATCACTGTTGTGGCGCAAATAAAGTGCATGTGTGCATTGAAAGCACAGAGAGTTTCGATTGTACAGTGGCTGAAGTGTCAAAAAGGGCGTCGCCCCAACTAGTAACTATAAATGCAATTGTTCACGAAGGTTCGCCGCCAAAATCATGAGACACATCACGTTGCAGTAAAAATAAGCGCGCTGAGAGATATTTTTGTCGCAAGACGCTAATGCTGAACGACTTTTCTCAAATGACTGGGCAGATTGCACGAAGCTTATTAACCCAGTTGATGCAGTTGTCACCAGAGTTTTTCCACACAAACAATTGCTTTTCAGCGAGTCTTATACAGTTACACCTCGCGTGGCAACTAAAATGTGGCATTTATTGTGTAGGTATTGTAGACTATTTTTACATTCGCTAGACGCCGCAATTACAAAAACAGCAGAGGCGTGCAAATAAACAGACCTTTGGGGCCAATAACACGATCGTACAAGACCACGGCTTACCCAAACACATTCGCACATTGCAGCAGATGTCAATGTCATGAGGGAATAGTAGCAAGGCCGTTAATATCCATGCTGGGCGATCTTGCGGTAATACATTAGGCACAAACAGTCGATCGATTTACCTGTTGGTCGTTGAAAGTCACGGTCACTACGGGGTCGCCCGACAGGAATGACGTCACAAAGCAATGCACAGCAACGCAACAGGCTTTGATCTTCCCTTCTACGCCCACTGTGCCCTGTTAAGGAAACGACTGGTTGAGAGAGGCGTTGTTGTTCCTCGAGGGGCAGAACAAACGGAAAACGACAGATTTTTTTCATTAGGCAAATGGCTGGTCGTGTTGAATGCGCGAGGCTAATGAGAGTGATACGGACGCATGGCAACATTGCGGTTAGTGGGTTACCATGATGCGCGAAACCACGTACGGTAATGACCTCTACCGAACCTTGATTAATGTTATGTGGTACGTTTATCGCAGTACGGTTCCGTTCAAGACGATAATCTATGAAAAAATTTGTAACTGATACATTTGAACAAAACTACCGGCGTTAGAAAACCCGCGTTATGGTAATTTTTCATTGTCGT
The DNA here is from genome assembly GCA_008931825.1 of Phallusia fumigata. NCBI lineage: Eukaryota > Metazoa > Chordata > Ascidiacea > Phlebobranchia > Ascidiidae > Phallusia > Phallusia fumigata. The sequence goes on along the minus strand of QXVZ01017878.1, from coordinate 4,581 downwards.
AATACCGCATTGTAACATGAGGTGCCATCCGTAATGAAATCTGCTGGAAATTTTCTCCTTTAGGCTGCGGTCAACTAAATGCCAAATCAGTCACACAGCGACATTTAACCAGGTAAAACGCGAAATGCCAAAACTCGTGGGAAGGCCAAGCCGGCGAAAAAACTAACAAACATCCATTAGCCCACAAAATCAATCAAAAGCGCAACAAAAATCTCGCAGTAGTTACGCAGAAGGCAGCCTACCCTGAACTGGTCGCGCAGATCGAAGACGATTTCGTCCCGGGAATGGTAGTTCATAAGAGGAGGGAGTTCCTCCTCCGCCGTCTCACTTCCTTTGCTCGGAGGAGGAAGCCTGCGCAAAAGATCGATCAACCGTTGATAGGCAATTTCGGTTCAACAGTATCAAGTGTGGAAAGCGGGCTACGTTTCATCCGGTGTCGTTGATTGGCAAAATTTTTTGGACACATTAAAGAATGCCAACGGCTCAAATGAGTAGGCAAATGCAGGACGTAAATTTAACACAGCATTAATTACATTAAGGAATAGTCTTTTGTTCCCCATAAGTACTACTGGAAAACAAATTACCATGTATAACTTACATACAAGAGAAAACACATATCATAAAACAAACCAAATATACCTATTAGCAACAAAGGCTGCATCACGCACTGCAAACAGCATGCTCAGGAGTTCCATGTAATTCTCAGTCCCAAGCTTTGTGGCTTGTTTTCCCTTAAGCGAGTGCTAAAAATAAAATGTGTTTTAGCATCTTAGGCCAGCTGTGCAAACAAACCATGTTTGAAATAAAAATTCATAAACAACATTTAAACAGTTCTCATACCCGAAAGCCCGATGGTGTTTTCATTAACAATTGATCTTGCTTGGAAAAAAATGCATATTTTTCCTTGTAATGAACATGCAGAAGTTTCACTGTATGGACTTTTCTCTTGTTTGCTTCCATGTCAGCTTCTTCCAGGCTCCCAGATGGGTAAAACCGGCACTGGCGAACTGGGTCCGTGATTTGCCAGTCATGTTTTTCAAGTGGCAGAAAATAAAAAGGGTCCTTGGTTTTTGAGTTGTGGTAAAGCTGAAGTGAGGGGTGATTCACCTAACAAATGTTGAATGGACTTAAAACATTGTAAGTTGAACACAGTTCATACAAGTGATATTATTTCATTATCTAGGTTTGACACTGGAATAAAAACTATTTTTTTTAAAACTGTGAATGTCTCATTTTGGGTCTTAGACAGTATTAACTTACGTTTTTGTTATCCAAGCGGACATAAATGTTGACCCACTTTCTTGAGCTCATAACCTTTTTCTCACGAGGAAATCGCATCAGCATGCTCCACTCAGTAGCTTTTGGAACAAGTTCGTAATCCGAAAATGAGATCTTCTTTTTATCGAGGCCTGGTATGTCCTGGACCTCAGTCGGACTCTCAACCGAAACAGCTTTTTGAAACTTCTCAAGTGATTCCAAAGAATCATCCCTTAACTCTGGAAACGAGCTTTCCACCTGCATTGCATGGTAAGTTTTTATATCTGTAGTCTCGATGTCGATTGGCAAAGGTGCTGGATCTGAAGGCTTCGAGAAAACATCCAGTATTGACAGTGTGGTTTCCAAAATATTGGTATCTTGCTGACTGTTGCTTGCCATTGAAACATTGTCATGGTTAGCAACAGCCTGTTTATTCACATTGCCTGTGGATGTGGCACCGTCAGCTACATCTATGCCCAAGCTTACATCTCCAGGTGATTCCCCATTTGTTTGAACAGGTTCAACAACCGCAGGTGTTGGTTGTGATTTTGCAGGTGTTATGAATACAGAGCTGGACAGATCAGAAGAGCTGTCCAAAATTGGTGACTGGATGCTGTGGTCAGCTGTTTCCTGCTGGACAACTGCTAAAGGTGATGACACGGATGGCTCCCGTGTTCTCACGCGCCATGAGCTACCAGATGGATTCCGACATTTACTGGAACCAGGAGGTGGTGGAAGCACAGGAATGCCAGCGACGGATCTTACTACAGGTGTTGTAGCTGGTATGGGTAAAGGAGTGGCAGCAGTAGATTGAAATTGCACCTTTTCAAAGGGGTTTGTTTCACTTGTGCCAGATGAAAGTGACACAGTATCGCCTAGCGGTGAGGGACACCAAAACGGATTGGTTGGAGCAAGGGCCGATGGAGCAACCTCAGCTGGTTTGATCTGTGAAGCCATTGGGTCGAATTCTGTGGCAACATCTGCTGCAGAAGAGCTGCTGATGTTGTCCGTGCCTATTTGGAAAGTTGGTGTAGTAGCCACTGGGATTTCTTCTTCTTTGTTCTTTTTTCTTTTCCTTTTTAGGGTATCTCCCTGTGCTGTCATGTCAAATATTGTTTCTAGGTCCCCTTCAGCACTGCTTGTTGTACTACCGCATGCTGACACTTCCAGCTGTTCAGCAGACTCAGAAAAATCCACAAGGTTGTTTTGTGAGCCTTTGTCCGCCCGATTAAATCCTTTTAAGTTGTTTATATCAGCTGAGAGCCTTGGAAGTAGAAAATGTTTCCGAATTAGATAAAGATTTACCACACTTAACATTTGTTTGTTGTAACTATTATTAGAAAAATATACAACTGCCCAAAAAACTGAAATATTGTTCTGTAAAAATCTTAAAATCAACCTGTTGGTATTCTCATCAAATTCATCATCTATTTCAATGTCATCATGTATTGGGTCATCCATCAAACTGTTATGTTGGCTGACATTTCCAGATGAACCTGCTGGGTCATCATTGGGAATTGGTGCCCAACGTGACAATGGTTTGGCAGGTGACATGTCAGTAACTTGGATGGTAATTTTCTTTGTTTCTGTCAGGTAATTTGAATCTTTAGATGGGTCTGGTATAAGCAAACAAGTTTATTAACTTTGTCACAGAGGCACTCTTACAACTTTTACATTGATTTTGTTTCTAAGATATGGCTAGTTTGTGATCAATACAAAATCAATAAATGCACCCTAACCTTATCGGAGTAGAGTTGCAATTGTTTGCTTTACAGTTAGATGTTTGGTTTTTTGTAAATGCTCTGCACACCATATTTCTTTACACAGGCCAAAAATATTAACACCAGCTGAGCTGATATGTATATATGTATGTAATGACACACCACAATACTTTATATTCTGAAGTTATTTAACATGATCAAATATGTAATAGTTTTTGGTGTAGTAATATCTGCATGGGTCTGGAACTTTTTTATCCCATCAGCTCAATACTAAACCTGTTTTATAACAACACATGCAAAGACATGAATTAAATCATATGCCTTTGTAGGAAAAAGTACTGGAAATGTCACATAAACTTGATGTCAGAACAGACAAGGTCTGCACAATACACTCATACATGTGTTTGCTACAGACCTGGCAAATTTTCGCTTGCAAGTTGGGCATCTTCCTTTTCATCATCAGTGTCACTGAGATGCTGGTAACCTCCCTTTTTTTTCTTGGAAGATCTCAATGAACCATTAGGTGATGTTGATGTTGGTCTTCTCCACAAATTATTTTCAAGACCAGGTACTTCCTCCACTGTTTCTTTCTCGCCAGAAGTAGAGCTACCATAGTTGCAAATCAGGGATCATAAGAAAAGCCAGCAATGCACATTTGTCAGGTGAAAATGCTGGTTAAGCAGGTGATGGAATAACCTTGTATTTATTGAGTCCATTGCTTTAAACTCCAAGCTTTATTTACCAAAAAACTTAATAGTAATTAAGAAAAAAACACAGATATTTCTTTTGTTACTATTACTGACCTTTCTGCTGCACCACTAAACAACTGTAATGGTGATTGCAGTTTTGTGTTATGGTGCTCAGAGTCACTTGCTGTATCTTTCTTATCTGACAAAAGCATTTACATATGTCAGTGCTACCAACAAAAACAGTTATTTCACAGTGTTGGCTAAGTACCTTTGCTTTCACCATCAACGGTTTCTTCAAACTGTATCCATTGGTTATTTGGATGAGTGGGCTTATTTTGAACAGAATTGTTTATGAGTAAGTCCGTAGGTTTGTTCATGTCCTTTCTGGGTGGAACTGGGGGACCAGTGCTATGCTGGGTCGAACTACTGACAGTCATTTGTAAGGTTCGCCTTGTTGATGAACCAGAACTCTTAGGTGGTGGTAATCGAAAATCAAATAAATTAGGAGCTGGACTGGAGCTTGTAGATGAAGGCTCGGACAGCTTTCTTTGAGGTGACATCAAACGATCTGGAATAGGAGGGCCTGCCACTTTTGCATTGTGCGAAAGTGGCGACACTCTATGAAGGTGTTCAGAAAGAGAATCATTGTCCATTGTCAACAAATCAACACCATGAGCTGGTGAATTTGCAGCACTAGGAAGCCAGCCTTTTCTTTGGGGAATTTCTGGAGCAGCATTACTTCCGAAACTGATTGGAGATGGACTGGTGATGGACGAAGTCTTGCTAGGCATGTCTTCGAAAACAACCCAATCCTCAGAAATTTTTCTTTGGTGAGAAACTTGCTTCACAGGTGATAGGTCAGCAGATCCACTTTGAAACAGAGATGACAAACTCTTTGACTGTCCACTTAAATT
>QXVZ01017874.1:0-14531 GCA_008931825.1 Phallusia fumigata | reverse complement strand
TATAACACTTGCCCAGCGGATTTATGTAGAATTAGTCCGTGTCCTTCATTCCCACCTCAGACGTGCAATTTGTTTTCGCACATTCTTATCCTCACGTTTCCGTGATTTTTACGTGCACATATACTGCCTTGTGCAAGCCTCATTGTATCGCTGGTGATGGCATAGGGTGTTGCCGAAACGATTTTAAACAACTATTCGCAATAGTATATCGATGGTAAGAAATATGAACTAGTATGACACACATAAGATGGCATATGCTAGTGGCAGGAACAGTTAGCTCGATACCGCAATCACAAGTTTAGCAGCGTTATTGTCGCCAACGAGTCCATGTCGAGTAAAATCACTGTGATTGGCTAATCGAGTCAAAATGAGTTAAAATTTATGAATTTCCGTTTCCACTACCCATTTTCTATGTTCACTTTCGTTGAACAAGCTCGAATTTCCTAAAGTGATTGAAATTATTGATGGTAAATGCTTCCAAGACGTCTCGTAAGTGAAAGTTTCAGTATGGCAACTACTACTTTTGCGCCATGCACAGTCATGAATATAAACAAGGTGCACGATCAACGGCGCGTTTACATTTTTGCTAAGGTTGCAGAAGGTCTTTGTATTTTTACCATTTATTAACGCGGTAAACGATTATTAGCTGAATATTAGCCGGTGAGGATAAAATAATAACATTGCGTATGTTTAGAGGCCGGGATGAATACTTACTTGTCAAATCTAGTTTTTTATTGATGATGGCATGAATTATTGCTGAAACCTTTAACAATTATTTGGCCCAGCATAATACTGTATGTTGAGACGCTGCGTATGGGGATTATAATATCGGTTTCTATTGCTCGATACAAACAGAATATCGAATATGCACGGATTTGAATCCCAAGGATTCGATATTCTACTTTGAACGACCCTAGCGATTTTTTCCCCTTGGACCAGGTTTGAAACATTTTTTATTGACGGCACTTGATGATGTTGATACATATTGTTGTACATTGTGGAAATTGTAATATTTCCAATCAGATTTCACCTGCAATCGTTCCAGCGAGTAAGAGGTTGTGCGCGGCTACGTGGCCGTCGTCGCTAGCTAGGAATTGCTTCGTGTGTGCATAGACGGGAAAATAAATAGCGGAAAATGGGATGTCTCTGAGAAGACAAGCTCTGGCTCCCTGAAATACAGAAACAAGATTCAGTAAAAATGGGGTGATATTCAAAAACAGGTAAAGGTAGGAAGGCTATGGTTTATAATACTAACAACCCCACCTACTTTATGCCTCATAAAACAAATACAAAACTGAATAAATCATTTGGGGCCTCACAGAAGCCTGATAGTTTCTGAACACAGCAGTGTTCTACAGTAACCGGAACCGATGGTAATTATGTGCTGAAGAATTCTAAAGTAGACTAAAGTACAACGTCTTGGGCGCTATTGCATACCCTTTCACCTGCATCATGATTACATGAGTCAGCAAATAAACGATGACCACAATAACCTTAATACCGGCTGTTTATTTGTTCAGTAAACATTAGAAGTTTAGTAGGTTCTATTGCTCAGCAGTGTAACTTTGCTGATCGATATATGTCACCCGAGAATGTAATTGATAATTGTCATGGAAAATAGTTTTCAACTAAGAGTAATGGACAAAAAAGCGGAAAACTCTAGTTGAACATAATAGTATTTTTAACACTTCTGTACTTAAAACCCAGCTAACTCATTATTTGGTTCAGTTAAAATTATGAATACAAAATTAATATTGCTAATTACCTTGTCTTTTTGGTCACATGTTGGCATTGTATATTAAACAAATTTAGTGAAAAAAATTGCAATTTCAACAAGGGATGTTCATAGCAGAAAAGCAGACCACACTATACTATACAAGTCTTAAGTTAACAATATTGAATCCAAGTGTATGTCAATTTAAAGTAGAAATAAAATGTGCTTGTTTGAATGGCATCGTCGATAAAATAAAATTGGTCCCTGTTACCCTACAAAGGACGGAATTGGATTCCAATCTACATGGGTTTGAATAATTAGGATTCAATTTTATACTTCAAACATCCCTATTTGAAACAGAGGAAAAAGCTAGATCTAAATCTTGTACCTTGTAAAGTCCAGTCAGACCCAGTTCCTTGACAACATTAATTGCTGATACTTTTGGGGCTCCTACAATTTCACCGGAAACTTGAAGTCGGATTTTTACAATTTCCAGAGGATTTGTGAAGAGGACTTGAGAGCCACCAGCCTATATGGAGAATCACAAGAATTCATCAAAAATAAGAAACCAAAGATTAGGGAATCTAAGCATCCACCAATACTAGGGGCTGGGACAAGTGTGTTTGTTTCTGCAATTGTTTTTCAGCGAACAATTGCATGTGATTGCATGATGTTTATGACGAGTTCGCTGCTAGGCAGCCTGCAGTAATGTTTGCACACTTTTCTTCATCTTTTTTAAGTTGGTGACTTTGAAAAACCAATTGTATCCAATTTGATAAAAGCAATGTCACTCAAGTTGTTTGCTCTGGGTCAACACAGGCAGAGACAGGATTTACCAACTTTGCAAGTACAAGGGTTTAACCACTCAGCTAGATTTGTGAGGACACATTTTATTGTATGAAGTGAAAGTGAATAGTTTACTACAGGTAACTTTTTAAACTAAAACTTATTTACACAGGACTATATCAAGGTCTAACTAGTAATACCAACAAAATTTAGCAATTTGAGTACGGCCAATGTCCTTCCAATGTGCAGAAGTTTTTTTGGCAACCAGCATCTGCGCTTGCATTACAATTCTAGCATTCTAACATATTTTTAGACATGCTAAAAGAAAAAATAAACAAAACTTACACAACCACCAGCAATCATTTCACCCAAAAAAGGAACTTGTCCATCTTTGCGAAATTGATCTCTTACAAAATCATTCATCTGTAAAATGTACAGAAATCTGTTAACCAAATGAATTAACCAACATGGTTTTGCAGATAAACCCAATACACAGGATGGACGAAAATGCAAGCGCTCTGATTGGCAGAGCACTAAGCATCATGATTACATTCAATGTATAGTGGAGCATGGTTCTGTATCATGACATAACACTTATGTGATGTAACAATAGCTCATACACTATTTATTGTGTTCTTTTAAACTACATTACTTGTATTTTTAAACTATCGAAGGGGTATTTTTGCATGACAAAACTTTCTGTTACAGGTAGAAGGTACTAAACCTACTCACCGTAAGCTTAATAGCCTTTTCCGGTCCAACACCAACCAACTGAGGAATGAGACCTCTATACAATCCGAAAAATCCTTCATGTCTTAATACCTGCAAAAACAAAACAGTTATTATGCTGTCAAGCGAAAACTGATTGTGACAGTATTGTTTTACTGTTATAGCTAAGGTGTACATTAGTATGTTTATCCCCAGTTGGTAAATGAGTACTAAAATGAGAAATGCCTATAATGAGTCACCCTGGTATCTGCCTCATTGCGATTTTTTTGGGTAATTTTTTTATTTGATTTTTTTGTTTCATTCTAGAAAAGACACCAAAAACAAAGAGAACACACAACTTCGACAACACAATTAGCACCAGCTGTTGAATTGAGTTCATTTCGCTCAGTGAAAGAAATCATACCGACCCAATTAAAGTGATAAACAGTTAAGTAAAGTGGTGAACAGTTAAGAACTTAGACACTGTTTAGCTTATGGTGTTTGTTAAACATTTTGTACTTATAACAAACATTAAGTTACATTAAAATTCTAAACTGTATTAAAATCACATCATACAAAAATTCCCAACTTGCAACAGAGTGTACTGATGTTGTTTTTGTGAAACTATTTTATTTTCTGTTGTTGGTATTTGCATACATCTCCTGTGACATCCCCACATGAAAACACTTGTAGTCTTTTGTGTGTAAAGTGTAACAATAGAAACAATAGCAAAGTATGTTAAAAAATAGATTGGGAGAATGCCAGGGGAAAATACACAGCAAAGTATGTTTAAATATAGATTTGGAGAGTGTCAGGGAAAAATACACAGTTGATGTACGTCAGTTGCTTAAGTTTCAACAGATTTTGTTAAAACAAGAATTTTGGCTGGGCAATACATGTAAGACATAAAACTGAAGGTTTGGTTTTCATCACAATACTGTAACTACGTATGACTAGTTTATATTTCTAAAAATAAGTCAACATTATTATTTTGTTAAATTGTACAGCCAAAAAAGGGTAGGTTTAGGATACATGTGCATAAAAAACCACTGTTTTTTTTCATTTTTTCTGCTCTCAGATTTAAAAAAAATGAATTTCAAACCTGTTAGGCAAATGTCGCAGATTTTGGCTTCATTTATTCAACCATACCTTGAAAAAACAATCGAAGCTATTTCTGTACATGAGTTCACCAACAAAAGATCCAGTGGACCTCTGGTTCTGCATTCTGGTTTTCACAAGGTCAATCGGATACACAGCAGTGGCACCGGTACCTGTGTAGAACAACAAAAAGTGTTACAAAAAAAATTGTGGAGAGTTTTTTCGGGCTAGTAGTTTTTTGAAAATAATTTTCATTACTTATACGTTTAACATCAGACGTTTACAAATTATTTCCACAGTAAGTCATTACAACATGGCATGGTTATGTTAAGCTGTAAAAATGTCTGGAGAGGAGACAATTGCTTTATGTGTGTAGGATGTGTAGCTACAAGAATAAATGTGTGCTAAGTCAGAAAATAGAATGCAGTCAAGGTGAAAAAATTATTTGGTTTGTCATTACTTTTTTCGGGCCCCTTAGATCATTTCCTGCTTTCAATTTTTTCAAGGTCCCCCTACTCGACAGTTTCTTTTCTCTAATTTGGAGGTGAACTTTTTCCTCAATAAGCCCCGTATTCACCCATCTGGTTTACACTGCTTGTATTTGTGCAAAAAAACATATTTGACAATTACGGAAGAGATTATTTCTCACAACAAAATGCCTGCTTACCTCCAGCCAAAACACCCAAACCAAATCTGTACGCATTTTCAAGGGCAGCAAGCCAAAGTGGTCTTGATGGATCAATTGTCTGCAAGTACAAAAAAATGCTGCTATTACCCAATATATATTACCAAGTTAAACTACAGGTATCGGCGATTTTGTGCAAAAAAATTAAGCATCAAAAACCGAAAGGTATACATTAATTTATGTCATAAAATCTTTTCATAAAAAATTTGGAATTTTAAATTGGTAACTGATCAAGAAGTTGGTAAATTGTCTCTACAACAAAAAAGTAAAAAATATGTATAAAATGGCATTATTATCGGGTTATATTTTACATGGGGATCTTATTTTCAACACAACTTTAAATTACAAATACTTTTTGTTGAGTTGCAATATTATATGGCATTGATCCCTCTTCGAGGGGAGTGACCATGTCCAAGGTTTTCATTGAGATACGACCTTTGCCCCCTGCAAGGTCACACAACTGAAACAGAAGGTCAACTTCGAGAGGGGTCATTCGTGAAACACGCTGAGCACCAAGCAAAAACTCCTCTGTAAATACAAAATTTTATAACTCCAAAGTGCAACATGTTGAACAGGTAAGATGGATAGATCATTGAGTAGTTATGTGTCCCACTTCACCCTTTCCCAACTCTAATCCCATAATTTTTTTTTTTTTTTTTTTTTTTTCTAGAAACATAAATTGATGTGAGTTACATCAGAACTTGCATGACATTGACAGGAACTTGGGTAAAGGAAGTCCTGTAAGTGCAGGGTTTGTTGACAACCATATTTTTACTAAATATCACAAATCAACAATACCTGCATATCATCACTCATACACATTCCAATTAGAAATTTGCAATAATTTTTCATTTTGTATTAGTTAAAAGATAAGGTTCTAAACCAGTAGACTTTTCAAGTGTTTTTAAAAGTTGGGACAGTACTGCTAAATAATTTTCATTATTTCTTTTGTTGTGAAGAAAGGTGGCAACAATTTGAGTCAAAAACTGATCAGGCTCTACAGGGTTACGGCAGTGTCACTTAAATTTACTTCACAACACAATGCCTCTTTAAAGGCCCAAATTATAATCCCACGAGCTGACCACACCACATGTTTTTGTGTTTGTGTACACATATTAGCAAACATTTGTATTAAGTTGCCAAGGTTGTCTGTTTCGGAAGTTGTGGGCTTTTAGGGAAACTGCCTTTGGTCCTTTCTCAAGTAAAAAAGCGGGTTTATGTCTAACTAGTTAAACCTGGCAGATAAAAAATAAACAAAAAAATGCTCAAAAACAGACTGCAAATAAATAGTGGGCTTTACTGCTAATTTATTAGAAGCATAACTTCGTCAGGGGTTGTTCCTTCAAAATACAACAGGGGTTGCATGTATACAATGCACTTGCCTTTGGTAACAGGGGTGTCATCTTTCTTTCCAACAATGCTTTGGTAAATTTTCTTGACCAGTTCCATGTTTTTCAGCAGGGAGTTAAAGGCTTGAAAATAAGTGAAGCTCACAGATTGTTGTCCACATCCAGCCATCACCTGCAAAAATTGACAGACAGTTACTAAAAGTTGTGATGTTAAAAGATGAACCTTTGACGAAAAGCATTTTTACAATTAGGAAACATAGCGCATTTCCTTTTACAACAATGTTGTATGCAAATTAATATATTTTATCCAAATGTTTTCATTCAAACCCTAAAAATTCCGGGTAAAAGTGAGTGGGTAAAATTGTTTATGGGTATTTGTTGGTAATTCGATTTTTTTTTATTCTTGTAACTGTTGAATAGACACATAAATGTGGATGACATTGAAATTGAGTAGGGTATTCGAAGTGGACTGCAGTGCAAATACGTAATGTATGTAGTAAAAATATGTGTCAAAACATTTGTGGTTTTTCCACAAGACAGCTGTTTTTTATTTACACACAAGAAGCTAATGATGTATAATTGTAAGACCATTTGTCCTTTAGACACCAAACCTTCTATTTTCATTAGAAACTAAAGCTTGGATAATACTGAAACTGTGTACGACATAAGAAGTGGACTACAATACAAGTAGGTATTGGAAGTAGTAAAAAGTTCCCAATCCCAGATATGTATGTCAACACGATCCGTTACTGCCTCTGGTATTTTCACAGGACAAATTTTTTTTTTATTTACACATTTTCTCCTGTAGAAACCAAAACTTCCACACCCATCCAAATTAGGAACCAATAGAAAACATTTGGGGGTGTCAATTTTCAACAGGGACTTTTGATTTCACTTGGTGAGAAAGCAAATCGCCAAATCACACAGCCTGTTCAGATGAAAAAACTTTCCATCGGCCACAATGGGTGAAAAAGGAAAAGTTAAAGGAGTTCTCTTGCAGCTAAAGAACCTGCTCTGGGGTTTGTCAATTGAGTTACCTATAAAGTAACATAGAATAATGATCATTCAAACCCAAATTTGACCAAGGCACATAAGCATCAGGTGTTTCTCAGTAATAAAATAGCAGAACTTCTAAGATAAATAATGCTTGATTTTCTCACTGTTTTTTTTTATTGGTTTACTGCAGGGGTGGGCAATTATTTTTGTTCATGGGGCCACAGTAGGAACAAAAATGTTGTAGAGGGCCTAGCCAAAAGGTGTTATTCAGTTGTGCACGATATGAATTGTCTTTTCTAATAAAAATCAGTAAATAGCATTGTTTTGACAAGCTGGTAAGAGTATATGTGGTGGCGGAGCAATGAAAAAGTGGGGTTAACTTACAAAAATGTCATTTATTCTGAACAAAATTACAAAATATGTTTATTTAGTACCCTCAATTTATCCTAGTGTGTTGTATTTCGCATTGAGTGTTATTCACCCTGAGGAAGACGACCTGTATATGATGTCGAGACGGCAGGACACAAAAATACATTTGCCAGAAGAACCTTCATAAATTCATGCAATGCCTAGTAGCAACAGTTTATTTATAGTAATCTAAGTTACCTTAACCCACACAGAATCAACCAAAAGGTGGTATGTGGCGTGGGGCAGTACAATGCCCAGGTCTGGTTTAACCAATGCTTTTAAAACATGTCAGTTGGCAAATTCTATTTGTCTGTGAGCATTTTCCATGACCAACATTTTACTCGACATACTGCTTATGACTGTTTTATACATATCAACTCATTAAAACATAATTTCATGACAGACAAAAATGTCAAAAGTTGCTCAAAACAATACACATAGGCTAACCGATAATGACCTTACATCCTGTTTCAATGAAATGCTTTTGACAATATCTTAATGTATGACATACCGCTATTAGTTTTTCTCTAACAAAGTCAGTGAGTAGATGTGGTCGAATTGTTTCCATGATTTCCTTAAATGCCAAGGAGGAAATAATTCCCTTGCCCTGTGTGTCGAAGCGTTTGAATGCTTGCAATGTGTGCTCTATATGAAGATCCTGTAAACAAAGATGTAGTAAAGAAAGTATAGTAAACAGTAAAATTGAAACCATATAGACATGTGGTTGTCGGCTCGTAAAAAAGTGACCTGCTATAATAAAGATCTGCTTGTAAAATATGTTATCATTCTTTTATTATTATTTTTTAAATGTTTAATTCCACTTTGGCACAAAGGATAGAATAACAAAGTATGGTTAAGAACAACGAAAGATCTTAAATCTGTAAGGAAACTACTATACAAACGGTGCTGTATCGGCGTTATTGCGTTTATTAATGTCACTCTGATTCACACAAAAAGCAGATGAATAGCGCACACTCCTTTACATGCCGTTTTTGATGAAATAATATCGGTTCCGGGGGGGGGGGATAAACGGCAAATTTNTAGAATAACAAAGTATGGTTAAGAACAACGAAAGATCTTAAATCTGTAAGGAAACTACTATACAAACGGTGCTGTATCGGCGTTATTGCGTTTATTAATGTCACTCTGATTCACACAAAAAGCAGATGAATAGCGCACACTCCTTTACATGCCGTTTTTGATGAAATAATATCGGTTCCAATTCCCCGATATAAACGGCAAATTTGGATTCGAATCTGCTCGGATTCGATATTCTACTTTGAACATCCCTAATGATGTTGTAGGTCGACCAAACAGTGTCATACTTGCATATTGAGCCTGTTAATCAACAACAAACAGCTCAGACAAACATTTACCTGTAGAAACTGGGTAAATTCAAAATAGTTCAAGGTCTTTTTAAGGTCAGAACCAAAGTGGAGTTTGATGAAATTGCAATTCCAGTCAAATGGTATTTGCTGGTGACAAACTGTTTTGCTAAATATTCCTTTCACTTCATCTACAAATAAAAATGTAACTAAATTATTTAATTAAAAGATCAATATAATCAGGTATATCAATAAAGGATTTGTGTTGTAAAGAGTAAGGTGCACCATAACAACTGACATACATTCTGTTGTCTCAAAGCAATGGTAGTTTTTTTATTGCAAATTTTCTTACCAAAGTTAATCTTTCCATTACAGTTCATGTCAAATAGTTGAAAAGCAACGTGGTACATTGAGTCAGGGAGGTTCAAAACAGCTTCGAATGCTTGAAATTCTGGCCAGGATATCAAGCTGCACGAAAAAATGGTGCATTGCACAAACTTTTCAAGATGTTCACAGTGTAGTTGGTAGGGTTATAATTACTTGATCTTTTTCAAAAAATATTCTGTATGAATCCAAGTACCTGGCCACAAACTTTTGACTCGAAATTTTGTTTTGAAATACCTACCTAAACTAAGGTTCAAAATACAGTGGCAAGCCATTCCCAAATATATACCATTTTTCCAAACTGTTTTAACTAAATGTTTTTTAGAGTTAGTTCAATTATGAGCAGCACATTATATGTTTTTAATGCACATGTGTGTGTAGTTTAGTAACTTGATTAACTTCCTGCAATCAGATTGACAACCGTTTTTCTGGCAATTTAAAATATATATCCAAATACACAATCGGCTTCAATACATAGTCATGTGAGTGAAGTTTTGTGAGCAGTATTTGTTCAACATTGTATTCTTGTAAATGCAAAAATCACAAAAAAATTAAATTCACTCACCCATCACCAGTGGAGTCGACAACTGCTGCAAGATTGTTTACAGTATTCTGGTTGAAATTTTTCTCAGGGAACATAAGTAGAAATGAACGAATAAAGTCATTTGGACTCATGAACCTCTCATTATCTTTTTCCACTGAAGTGTACTAAAAAAACAACGCAATATTAATTCCATAATCTGACAAATAAATGTAACACTAAAATGCATAAATATATTCTGAAATAGAATACTCTTTAGATCAGCACAAACATGTTAATTTTGCATCACCATAGCAAAGGAAATTTCAGATTTCATTGCAGATCTGTTTAGATTCTTAACATCGGTAAAAAAATGGGCAAAATGTGCGCAACTGAAAAACAGTCAAAAAGCTGTAACACTTTTCACAGTGTTGCCTATACCCTGAAATCCTTGTTGTATTTCATGAACAAGTTTGATGTGTTAACCACAAAAAGCAAGTTAAACTTGGTTTGCACATCTCAGGCAAAATCTACAGAAACGGTTATTATCATATTGTCTCTAAAAACCCAATGGCACAAACTATGAACGTCCATTATGTCTTTAAACAACATTTGTTTGCAAAACACGTTTAGCAGCAGTGCAACTTCATCATACGGTATGTAGTTTTTACCTTTAGAAAAACCTCCTTCAGCTTTTGTGTTGTTACAGTTTCAGCCATCTTTTTAATTCAGCTGTGGCAAAATACAACTACCCAAAACAACCTACAGAAAACCAAAAGACTTGTCAAGCAAAAATGCTAATCACGTTTTACTGCAACGTGAGTAGCATTGATAGGTCATGTGGCGGCTAAAATGTCAAACTGCACTGTACATGCAAATTTTACTCAACAAGTTCTTGCAATAACGGCTATGTTTCAGCAAGAGGTTATAACATTACCTACAATGTAGGCCTGAAACGTAGGCTGAAAACGAAACTGCGTGGTTAACTGATTCACGCCGTGGAGTCTATCCCACTAAACGAAGTTAAGAATTGTAGCACTGCTTTGCTGTAAGTCGGTCATGTTCTGGTCAATGGTAAATAGTGAGTGTATCATATTTATCACGTCTGTGCTGCGTATACCTTCCGCTAATACCATATTTGCAAACGTGCTGCCTGTGCTCTACAACAACGGCGTTGCTTTTTGACCTTCAGGGCAGCACCCCTGCCATGCAATGCTTCAAGGCACGACGTAACACGAAGTAATACGACGCAGCGATTGAAAAATGTAACTGTCGCATAGATACACTGCTTTTCTAATGTAAACAACACAGCTTAAAAACACAAGTGCAAAGGGTTAAGTGGGTAACGGAACTACGACGAAATCAAGTGTGCGGTCGTGTTAAAACTGGAAAGATACGCGGAATTTACAACCCCCAGTAACCCGAAACGTGTCCATTGAACTGTACTTCTCCCGAAACGATCACGCGCCGCCCGACAAGTGATTGGCTGTTTGCAGCCATGCGCCGAGTAAAAACGCGTGAACAGTTCGTGTCGACGTTCCTGGGGGGCCGTTATGAAACTCCTGTTCAGTCGAGGTTCGATTTCCGAAAACGAAACGATTTTAAAATCCAGTCTCTTGTAGTTAGCGCAAGAACAAAGCCAAAATGAGATACGCTGGATAAAGGCCTTTCACGTGGCCTTCCGTCAATTAGTTTTGACGGGCGATTCGATACTGGGGTTTTCCCCCATCCTGAACAGGCGCAGGTGTGACAACTTGCGGAGTGTTTTGTCGGCTACTATTTGACGGGTCGCTGGCATTGTTAAGTTGCATTTATGTGACAGTATTTGTCTGTACAAACGCGTATTATCCGCAAAACAAAGGGACCTGAAGGAACTATCGTGTACATAACCAGTGTCTAACTTCGTCATAATTGTTGTTTGCAAACTTTACAAAATTGTTGTTAGACAACTGAAGCAAAAATGTTGTAAATTTTTAACTGATGCAAAAATGAGTTGTCAATACAGGTGAAAATTCATTCAGTCGTGACTACAGGGTTGTGGGCGAAAATCGCATAACATTTCGAGATTTTAAATGTTTTTTAAACATTGAAGCAGAAAACCATAAAATGATAATCATTTCGACAGATAAATTTCCCTTTTGTGTTTGCTTTACATTAGGGTCCAACATAACTTACAGTAAAGAAATAATTGATAACTTACGTTATCATCTACGACTGGCACCTGTACAAAAATTGGCTACTCAGTTGGAAAACTTTTTTAATGCTTTGGAAAAAAACACTACAGGCGACTACGTCAGAACACAGAGGCATTGACAGCAAAAGCAGCCTCAACACACAAAAAACAATACAAGTCTAATAGGTAATCATGCACAAGCCTTTCAAAGTCTGGATTAACTACCATACTTTAACTTTTTACTCGACATTTTTGATAATTATGCTGGCCTCGAAACACCCGTGCATGACCTCGGGAAAAAAGTCGAAGCTACACACAGACTTGCACACACCAACTTTTTGAAAAGAGTGCGCAAACAAATAAAGCTTTTGATTCTGAATTGAGATAGTGTAAGGGATTTGGGGATATAGCAGCACAATTGGCTGAGGTTTGAACAATGGAAAAGCGAAATGATACAAAAACCAGTGAGTGAGAAATCTCATGCAGTACGTAGTGAGTACCCTTTCTTGTTTGCACAAACACAAATACATATAGGACGCTTTTAATTTGTAGGCAAAAATACAAAAGATAAGTAAAAGTAGATGTCACATGCAGAGATGGTGACGTCACAGCAAAGTATTTTTTACATGACAGGCATTTGAACTGGTTAGGGGTGCTAATAAGTTACTACTGCTTGACTAATACTCTGATAATAGTATTGACACAAACTCATAGGAAATTTGACGTGGTGTTGAACGTCGTTTGATCAAACGGGAAACGGGAACTTTTGCAACATTCAATCAGACAATGTAATAAATATTTCAGGGGATTTTAAATGTCATATTATTGAACGAAAGTTAACGACAAAGAAGCGTTTTCAGTTTGGTTTTTCCATAAGCACCGAAAGGGCTTTAAAAAAAGATGCTGTTGTCCCCCAAAGATGCCGTTTAAGTCAACAATTTGCCTATTTTAATAGCAAAAATAGAAAACATCGTAAAATACAGATTAACGGACATGCTTTACGATGGCCGGAGTGGCCATTGTAAACCGTTTTTTTAAACCGATTTGTTTCGCGGGTAACGAGTTAGGGAATGCACCAACAAAGAAATTCGCGCTGGTTGCTACACTCACGCCGATTCGCGCAGTTTTGGGCGCGCTGTTTGAAATAGCAGCGTTTGTACAAACAGATAAGACTTCAAAATCGAAACACATGATTGTTGGGTAGGGCATAAAATTAATAGTGCGTTGCTTGTATTTAACAGCGGGGATAGATAAGCAACACGTATACGGCGCTACTAATCACTGAAAACATTCAAATGCAGCCAACGTTAAATTCGCACACTTTCTAAACAGCAACCCAGGAAAGAGACAACCAATTTTTTGCATGGAATTTTGCGAGTTGTTTCTTATCACATGGAGGTAGAATAAAAAGGTTAAATTTCAGTGCGGGTGGATGAACCAATTTTAAACACGCGATAGAATATTTTGCTCTTTAAATTGACGTTTTGAAAGTTGCAGTGTTAAATTGGGGTCGAGACGGGGTCGTTTATATGGTTCAAATGATTGTTTTTACAAGTGGACAATATTTTCGAACAGAGTGAAGGTGTTCAAATATTTGGCTGCAAAAATGAAAGAAAATTAGTAACTTTTATTACCTAAGGCATCGGTTTATACCAATAGCCCCAGCTCTAACCACAAAAAAAAACACAAAACAGATTTCCACAGTTATACGAAGTAAGAAACGACTGAGCCCCATACCCTCTACCACAGAGTCAAGTACTGACCAACACGGGGTAAAGCAATCGCCTAAAACCCCACAAATATCGGACTAACGAAACTCAAAGGAAGAGAAACCGTGAAAAAGTAACTTTTTTTGAACTTGTATGGAGTTTACGCCCACTAGTGGCCGTGACCGGCGTGTGGGTCGCCAGCGCCAGGCATCCCAGCAAACACAGCATGAAAGGCGCCCTCGTACAGAGCAATCATCAGCATGATGAAGACACCCAAGACGAACCCGACGTTCTGGTACGCAAAGCGGAATAACCCGTCCTTCTGCAAGCTTGATTCCAGCATTTGTGGAATCTGAAAAATTTTGAAGGATTTTGAAATTCAGCGGCAGAATAAAAGGGCGCTTAGTAAAAAATAAGTGTTGTAAATCCAATTATGAATCATCTTTTGAGAGCTTCACAAAAGTTTGTTTTAAAATACGCTTTTTAAGTTGCATTCGCATGAAATTTAGGGTAGCCCGTTGAAGAGAAGAGTTCTCAACCGTTTGGTACTCACGGAAAAAAGTTGAGTATGCTATAAAAATAATTAAGTCTATAACATCTTTATCTAAAAAAATTAGCGATTATCTGCGGACAACTAAAAACTTTAGTAAACCACAATGAGAAAATCTGATTCTAA